>JAPVLO010001422.1:0-90188 GCA_027257055.1 Cephalopachus bancanus | reverse complement strand
AAGGTTAACAATTGATGGGAAAATGGTCAGACATTTAGTGACAATGTATTAATGGATAATCCCATGGTAAAAAAAAAAAACAAAACTGAGTTTGTGAGCAAGTATGTGAAGGAGAGAGAGGAAGGACATTTTTAAAGAGAAATACATGGGCCTACACCATGCTGTGAACAGGGTATATGGTGGTTGAAATACCTGGTGATATGATCTTCTATATTCTACAATTTCCACATTGACCATATAATTACTTCTGTAATTAAACTCGACTCAGCTGTCTTTTCAAAAACTTAAACTGTGGAAACGTAGTAGAAGACCATATTAAAAGAATAGAGTGAAAAAATATGCAAACCAAACCACTATAAGAAATCCCTTCTCCCTCATTTCTCATATTTCTCCTATCCTTTGCTTTTCTCCTTATGTGCCCAATATAGGCATAGACCTGGCCAAAAGGTACTGTAGTCCTAGGCCCCACATTTTAGAGGATCCTGCTCATGCTGTATTCACATCACAGAGCTAAGAGTCCACAGGGACAAGGGGATAAAACCACCAGGTCCTAATACCCTGCTACTTTTGTAGAAAATGTTTCAGTTACCTTCAGTCCCCAAAGCTGTTTACAAAGACCTATTCTCAGGGTCCTACCTAAGGAAGGAGGTCTGGGCCTATGGTACAGGCTCTCTTAAGCCCAAAAGGAGGCCAAACAGCCACTGTTTGTGGTAGCAAATGATAGACAAAACTTGGAGATGCAGGCAGAGATGTTCTCAGGGTTAGGTGAGAGAGACTTCCCTGTACAGGACATAGCTGGCAAAGGGAAGAGGAGATTAAGAACATGGGCCAAGGTTCTTCGTTTGTAATTTTGCCCCAGATGCTGTACAGGTTAGTGGCTGACCATATGTATGAGAAGCTCTGTATCCCAGCCCTAAAGATTTAGAGACACCTTCATATATATATATGAAGCCACACATCGTCCCTAGAGGTGGCCTTACCCACACAGCACCCCTTTTGTATCCAAGATGTTTAGAAAGCAACACTTCAAGTCCTAGGTCGATTCCTTCCTGCAATGAGCCAGCATCATGGACTGAATCAGATGTCGACCACTCTACTGCATACCTGTATTCTGGGAGCGAACCTTAATCCAGTATCTTTAACTCAAACACACCATACCAGAATCTATATAGCACCTATTGACCACAAGCTCCGTTTTCTTCTCTTGACCTTTGGTCCTTCCCATATTTCATCCATATTAAAGTACCAAATACCATCACCCAGCAGACCTCCACACTACAGAATGTAATGGAAACTTGTCGGACTTCATATTACTTGACTATTTGACACAGTTGATCGCTGCCGCAATCCTTGATAGTAGATACTATTCCTTAATCTTTAGAGATTGCTCTCTTTGTGTACATCATACATTCTCCTGAATTTTTCTCACTTTCTAAGCTTCTGAGTGTTGGAGTGTCCAGTGTAACATTATTAGGACCAGATGGTTTGGGGCCTTTTCCCCCTATACACATTTACTTCCTAGAAAATCACACAGTCTCGTGTCTTTAAGTTTTAAATTTTTAAAATTTTCATTTTTCTTCAGGGTGGGGGGGAACTTCTACAAGGAGGGTGCACCACACCCAGGGCCTGAGTGGCTAGGCGGCCTGGGCTCTTTCCTTGGAGTGGCACTGGAGCGAAAGGGGATGATATGGGAAGGGTACACTGGCTGCAAGAAAAAGAAGTCCCAATCCCTGGGCTCAAGTCCTGTCAGTGGCCCACCGTAAAGGAGCAAAGTAGGGGAAGACCAGTGGAATGACTTGGGGAGAGGGAGAGGCACACGGAGGGGACCAGGGGCTGGGGGACACAAGGAGTTGGTGGGGCCCAGGCTGCTGGAGGCAAGATGGTGTGGGGGTGTGGGCGGTCTGCACTAGGGGCATCCTCATGGGATAGGGACCCAAGCGGGGTGCCACGGGTGGTGGGGGACAACCCCAGGGCTGAGCCAGGCCAAGGCCTGGTGGAGAACACTGTGGCCTAAGTGTTTTTTTAAGCAGGTGAATTAAAATATTGTGTATCCACTCCCACCCATTCCATTGTACTCCAGTCAGGCACATTCGGCTGCCTAATTATTCACTTGAGATGTCTGAAAGGCATCTCAAACTTCAGTAATATGGAGTGCTGTCCAGCAGAAACGTAGTAGTAGCTACACAGGTAATTTACAATTTTCTAGTAGCCAGATTTTAACATGTATAAAGAAACATAGCATTAGCTTTAATAATTTAACTCTATCCAAAATATCATTTTAGCATGTAATTAATATAAAATTATTGAGATAGTTTATATTTTTTCTATTAAATCTTCACAATCTAATGAGCACATGACAACTCTGACTAGCCATATTTCTTTTTCTTTTTTTTTTTTTTGGAGTTGGAGTCTCACTCTGTCACCCAGGCTGGAGTATAGCGGCACACTCATGGCCACCCCAGTGTCAACCTGCTAGGCTCAGGTGATCCTTCCACCTCAGCCTTCCAAGTAGCCAGAAATACAGGCAAATGCCATGACTGGCTAATTTTTTGTAGAGATGAGGTCTCACCAAGTTGCCCAGGCTGTTCTCGAATCTGTGGGCTCAGGCAATCCCCTCACCTGGTCCTCCCAAAGTGCTGGGATTACAGGCTTGAGCCACCACGCCCAGCCTGACTAGGCATATTTCAAGTGCTCCATTACCGCATGTGTGGGCTTGTGTGGACAGCACAGGTTTGGACCTTCTCATTTCCTTCGTCCCTCTTATGCATTTCCTGTTGAATTGTGATTCCACCTGCAGCAGTTTCTCATGATTGTGGAATCCTGTCCTGGAGGTGAAGTGTCAGTTTTGAGAGTTACCTGGGTTATGCTGCTCCAGCACCTTCAGTATCTCTTGAGCTAGGTCACTGGCACTTGGCTGGTACTGAAAAAAGGTAAATCCCTCCCAGTTTCAGTGCTCTTTCCAGTCAGCTAGCTTTTGATTCTCCCATTATCAGGTTAGTCAGACACTATGCTACCACTTCCTTTTCTTCCTGCATAGACAGTACCATGTAGGTAATGCGACCTTTGGTGGTTTGCCCTTGTCTGCTTGAATTTGGGAGTTGTGATATCTTGTAAGCTAGATTTGTTGAAAATATTTTCCAGGTATTTTGTTTTTGCTCTCTAATTGCTCTGTTTTTATGTGCGTGCTTGGAGAGACTGAAAAACACTATAGCCACTACTACCACCATCTTCCCAGATTCTCCACCACTAAGTGTTTTTACTCCTAGAAAAACGTACCACCTCCTCCTTAGGTGTTCCCCACCTAACAATGATGTGGTGTCTAGTCAGGCCTTTGGTAGTTCTCAAGAACACAATGGGATCCATCATCTTTACTAGTGGAGTGAAATAGAAAAAAAAAATTAAAACCATAAAATGAGAACAAAAACCTAGTTGGTATGCCACTAAAAATCTTTGAAATGAAAGAAAATAGTTTTGAGAATACATATTTTAAAAGTTCTCACTTTACTATATTTTTTCCTTGAATAATTCTGCAAATATTCAAAGACTAAGATAAGATGTAACTAATTTTAATGCAGCAAGTCTCACAACTTCCCAGTGTTGAAGGACCTATTTTTTTTTTTTTTTTTTTTTTTTTTTTTTTTGAGTTGGAGTCTCACTCTGTCGCCCAGACTGGAGTGCAGTGGCCGCTCCGGCCACCGCAGCCTCGACCTGCGGGGCTCCGGCGATCCTTCTGCCTCAGCCTTCCGAGTAGCGGGAAACTACAGGCATGCGCTACCACGCCCGGCTAATTTTTTGATTTATTGTAGAGATGAGGTCTCACAAGTTGCCCAGGGGTCTCAAACCCCACGGCTCAGGCAATCCACTCACTCGGCCTCCCAAAGTGCTGGGATTAAGGCTGAGCCACCGAGCCCAGCCAGCAGGACCTACTTTTATTCCCATTTCACAGATGTGGAAATTGAAGCTCAGGGCAATTCTGTGATTTTCAAAATCTCATAACTAGAGGAGCTTGGCTCTGGAATGAGAATTTCTGGGTTTGAATTCTGGTTTTCCGAATGACTCTCTGTGTTACCATGGATAAGTTAGTTAACCTGGGATCCTATGTGTCCTCATTTTTCCATTAGGCACAGTAAGAGTGCATGCCTTTTAGAGTGTAAGGATTAAAATGGATGGTGCATGTTAAATACTTCCACCAGTGTTTGGTACATAGTGAGTGCCTGGTAAACATGGTTCTTATTCTGATTAGGATTATGATCATGTGCCCGGATATTTCTGACCCCCAAAGCTGGACTCTTAACATTTTACTTGTCTTTCTCAAGTAAGAATACTTTCAAAATCAAACTGACCGCTTTAAAAATGGAAAGAAAAAATTTGATTAAAATTGAAAATTCTTTTTCTAGAATTTATTAATGCTTTGATGAAAATTATTTATTGTGCTTAGTACTTTAAAATATGAAGGCATTTCCACAGACCTGTTTAGCAACATTTTTACCAATACCAGAGTCCACTCTGCAAAAATGTAAAAAACCAAAGATTGAGTCTTAAAGGTACAAATTGTAGGAATTTAACAAGTTTATATGAAGTAGTTAGGCGAGTGCTTCTGATAAGAGTATTTTCCTCCATGCACTATTTGCATTTTAGCTCATTTAAAATATTCATTTTAATAGATGAATGGAATACACCTGGGATTAACATTAGTGACTGCAAGTTGACTTTATACATTACCTGGCATGCAGATATAACAAGTAAAAATCAGTATATTTATATGTGTTAAGTACTGTTTTAATGTTTATACATACACTAACTTATTTAATCTGCAGAACAACTTTAGGAAGTAGATCTTCATATTAAGTGCTTTTTATAGATGAGGACATTGAAAAACAGAGGTTACATAAGATATAGTATGTAGGAAAGGCACACTTGAGTTGTGGACTCTGTCATGGTTCTTCACAAGGTTATGAACTTCCTTTATGAAGTAAACTGCATGATATGCTCCTGCATAGAGTCCAAGAGCACACTGTCTTGCCAAGTGTGAAGGTGATGGTTCAGACATGTCCATCTACTGCAGTTTATTATGAGGAATGGTGTTGGTTTTGTATTGTGTAAGATGATCAACTTAAACTTCCTATGGAAGATGAAAAAATGTAGTCCGATTACATTAACTCAAAGTCACATGTAAAAATGATCACAGCAGGAGGTTATAACTTATTATGGAGGGAAGATTGATCTACCTAGAAGCAGGAGCAGGTTTCGGAAGTAACAGCAACATTACAGGCCACTTCTTGGGAATTTGTGTGCCCTATCTGTAGCTTCCCTGTGTGTCCCTGCATCTAAGTAGTGTAAGTGGTGTCCAATCCCCAGAAACAGCTGTGAACTTAGCGTTAAAGGCCTATTTCAGAGCCCTGCACCACTCACAGCTGAGCACAGCTTTCACCCCATGGTTCACCTGTGGGAAGGAACTAGGAAATACCTGAAAGGCCTTCAGCCGTTTTCCCCTGGAAGTTGCCACTGTCACCTATCATACTGTACAGGACTGGTTTTATGGGCATGTGACCTGCACAGGTCCCTGCTTGCTTTAATGATGTGTGGTTGCCATCTTGAAATTCATAATGATTTTTGAACAAGGGGATCCGCATTTTCACTTTTCACTGGATTTCACAAGCTAGGTGGCTGATCCTAATACTATATTTTAAAAAATTTCCAGCAAGCGGAGCCCCAGGAAGTATAGCTGGTAGTAAAAGCAGATGTCATTGTCATAAAAGTGAGCACAGGATAATGCAAACTACATAGGGCACTGGAATTGGACAGGCCTAGGGTTGAAAACTGGCCCTACCTCTGCCTTGCTGTGTGTCCTTGAGCAAATTACATAACCTCTCTGATCCCCAGTTTCCTCATTTGTAAATTGGAGATGATAATAGTATGCACACATACTCATGTCCTCTGAGAGAAACCTGTGATGATCCTGCCTACTTACCCTTCTGGCCATGGTTTAGGGTTCTTCCTCTGTGTTTCCAGAGCCCTTATTACACATTTTTGGAAATTATCTTCTATGTAACCTCTTTCCCACTGGACTAAGAACTTTGACGGAGCCTGAAGTTTTCCCTTTGTCCCCAGAGTCCAGCGACTCTGGGCCCTGATATCCAGAAATTTTTTATTTGATTAATGGTGATAGTGCAAGCTAAATGTTCAATGAATAACGAAATTAATTCACATAATATTTGTTGGAAATGATATATAAAAAAGGTGTGAACCCAGGATATTTTTCTCCTTAAAATTTTTTTTTTTTTTTTTGAGTTGGAATCTCACTCTATCGCCCAGACTGAAGTGCAGTGGCACACTCCCGGTCACCCAACCTGACCTGCTGGGCTCCGACGATTCTTCCACCTCAGCCTTCCAAGTAGCCTGAACTACAGTTGTGCGCTAACATGCCCGACTAATTTTTGATTTATTGTAGAGACAAGGTCTCACCAAGTTACCCGGGCGGGTCTCGAACCCGCAGGCTCAGGCAATCCATTCGCCTCAGCCTCCCAAAGTGCTGGGATTAAGGCTGAGCCACCGAACCCGGCCGTCTCCTTAAATTTTCTTCCCACAAAGATGGCTTGTCTTTTATTTTTTTTCTTCCCCAGAACCATCAAGAACCAGTGTTTTCTTGATATCTTAACTTCACAGTGTAACTGGCACCATCTGTTACTCCTTCAGCCTCAGATTTGACCTCACAGTGGGCCTGCGTTGGGTATGGCATTGGAGATTTCCCAAACAGTGTTATTGATGCTAAACAGGCCCTCAACAAATATTTGATGGATGCCTTGTTGGATTAATAGAAGCTAGTTAATTACATTGTTTTATTTTATAGATAAAAGGTTTAGATATCATTTGGTCTTACACTGGCAAAATCAAGGACATGAACCAGAATTTGTTCCTCCAGATCAAATGTTCAACCAAAGTGTTTATCTGGAAGTTTTGAGAAGGTTGCCTCATGATTTGTAGAAGAAGCATCCTGAGTTGTGTCAAAACAGAAGTCAATAGAACTGTAAAATTCAAGTGAGCGTACACACACACACACACACACACACACACAGATTCCACTCACCTGGTGTTTTTTTCTCTTCCATGACCACACTGGTCAATTTTACTTTATCTTCCTCTCCTATGCCCCATTTTCACATCAATGCACTGTACTGCAAATACTATCTGACTTTTTTTTTTTTGAGCTGGGGTCTCACTCCGTCACCCAGGCTGGAGTGGAGTGGCACACTCATGGCCACCCCAGCATCGACCTGCTGGGCTCTAGCAATCCTTCCACTTCAACTTTCCAAGTAACCAGAACTACAGACGTGCTCTACCATGTCCAGCTAATTTTTGTTGTTGTTGTTGTTGGTTTATTGTAGAGACACGGTCTCACCAAATTGCCCAGGCTGGTCTCGAGCCAACTGGCTCAGGCAGTCCACTCGCC
Organism: Cephalopachus bancanus; assembly: GCA_027257055.1. NCBI lineage: Eukaryota > Metazoa > Chordata > Mammalia > Primates > Tarsiidae > Cephalopachus > Cephalopachus bancanus. The sequence continues at coordinate 82,738 of JAPVLO010001422.1, read as the reverse complement.
TTGGCCTCCCAAAGTGCTGGGATTACAGGCTGAACCACCAAGCCCGACCCCATCTGACTTTTATTGAGCTTCTCAGAGATTGTGTGCGCTCTCAAATAGAATGTGAGATCTGCAAGGGCAAGGACCATGTTTTCTTGATCACTGCAAAAGCCAGAATCCAGAACAATGCCTAAAATATGGTAGGAGTCACTAAAGAGTTGTTGAATTTACTAATCTGTTGTGACATGTATGAAAAAATATCTACCTTTCAATTTGGGGATCATTCTATAGATAGTAGCTATATAGGCACCATTACTCTATAAGACACTTTCTGTATAGGCAATATACAAGGGGGGACCCAAAAACAACTGGAATAGTTTTTTGAAGGGTGAGTCCCTTGTAGTATACTCAGAATTTGTTCCTCCAGATCAAATGTTCAACTAAAGTGTTTATCTGGAAGTTTTGAGAAGGTTGCCTCATGATTTGCAGAAGAAACATCCTGGGTTGTGGCAAAACAGGTGACTGGTTCCTCCACTATGACAACACACCTTCCCACACCATGCTGAGTGTTCAGCAGTTTTTGACCAAAAACAGCATGACCCCGAGCCTTATCTTCCTTATTCACCTGATCTTGTCCCAAGCGACTTTTTTTGTTTGCTTCTGGGATTAAAAAAAGTCCTCAAAGGGGAAAAACATTTTGCCGTTGTGGAAGAGGTGAAACCAAAAACGGCAGAAGCACTAAAAGTCATCAAAATTGATGAGTTCAAAAACTGTTTTGAGCAGAGAAAAGGCATCTCAATAGGTGTATTGCATCAAACAGAGTACTTTGAAGGTGACTGAAGTTTAAACATGTAAGAACAAACACAAATTTAATCAACAAATTTCCATTTTTTTCGGGTTCTCCCTTGTATGTGTGGCTTTTGTGTATCAGTACTCTGATACTCATCTGTAAGGAGTTGGGGAGAATTATTCTAATGTCTCTTTCTACAGCATTTTGTATAGTAAGTAGTACAGTTTTCAGTATATACCTTAAATAAGGGTAGCATTTCCCAAACCTTAGGCATTCATAAGAAACAGTTAGGATTTTTTTCTTTTCTCCCTTTTAATCTTTCTCTTTCTTTCCATCTTTCTCTTTTTCTTTCCTTCCTCCCTTCTTCCCTCCATAATCCCCTCCCTCTCTCCCTCCTTTTCTTCCTACTATTTCACAATTTACCCAAACACATGTTAATGAATATTTGATTTGTTTTCATGTTTGGGCTATTACAGATAAAACTTCTACAAACATTCGTGTACAGCTATTTGTATAGACAAGTTTTCTTTCCTCTTTAATACACATCGAATAGTGAAACGGTTGGATCATGGTAAATATTTGTTTAACTTTTAAAGAAACTGTCAAATTGTTTTCCAAACTCTTTATATTTCTACAGGAAATATATGAGTTCAGTTCCTCCACAGCCTTGCCAACATTTGATAGGAGCCAGACATTTAAATTTCAGACATTCTAATATGTGTGTAGTGGTATCTTACTGTGTTTTTAATATGAATTTTCCTAATAGCTAAGGATGTTGAACAACTTTTCACACATGGATTTGTAAATACTTTCAAATTCTGAGAGTTTTTTTAATTCGAGACAATCTTCTGTGAGATATGTGATTTGCAAATATCTTTTTTCATTCTGTTATCTTTTTATTCTTTTTATAATAACTTTTAAGGAGCAAAATTTTTATTTTAATGAGGTCCAATAGATCAATTTCCCTTATGGCTCATGCTTTTGTTGTCATATCTAAGAAATCTTTTTCTAAGTCAAGATCAATTCTTTTTTTTAAAGAATTTTTATATATTTAGCTTTTGCATTTAGTTTTATGATCTGGTTTAATTTTTAGATATCACTCAAGGTATAAATCAACATTCATATTTTACTTTGGATATGGATACACACTGGTTTTAGGACCATTTGTTGAAAAGACTAACCCTTTCCCAGTGAATTGTTCTTGCACTTTTGTTGAAAATCAATTGACCATGTATGTGCTGACTTATTTGTTGACTCTTTTCTATTTCGTTGAATTTCAAAGAGCCAGAACCACACTACCATACTACTTTGCAATAAGTCAGAAAGATAGTTGCTTCTTTTTCGAAGTTGTTTTGGCTATTTCAGCTCTTTTATAATTCTTTATGAATTTTAGAATCAGTTTGTCAATGATAAAACCACTTTTATCAAGTATAATTTGAGATACAATTAACTGTATATATTTAAAGTACACAAATTTGAAATGTTTTTGACATATGTATATGCCTATGAACCATCACCACAGACAAGATAATGATTATATTTATCACCCCCCAAAAATTTTCTCTTGTAATCCCTTCCTCTTTTCCCATCCTCCAACCTGGTCCGTAGGCAATCATCTCTGGTCTGTCACTGTGGAATAGTTTGCATTTTCTAAAATTTTATGTAAATGAAGCAATACAGTATGTACACTTTTATAGTCTGGCTTCTTTCACTCAGCATGCTTATTTTGAGATTCCTCCATGTTATTGCATGTATCAATATTTTATACCTTTTTAGCAATGAATGGTATTATATATATACACAAAGATTTATTTAATCACTTACCTGTTGAAGGACATTTGAATTTTGTTCAATTTTTGGCTATTACAAGCTACTATAAAAATTATTGTTTGTGCTTTAAGGGACATATGCTTTTATTTTTAATGAGTGAATACCTAGGAGATAAATATGGTCGGTATATGTTTAATTTTGTAAGGAATTACCAAATATTTTCCAAAATGGTGATATCATTTTACATTTCCACCATCAGTATATGAGGGTTTCAGTTCCCTTACATTTTAGCCAGCAGTTGGTATGGTTTGTCTTTTTAAATTTTCACGTTCTAATGGTTGTGTAGTGATATCTCATTGTGGTTTTAGTTTGCATTTCCCTAATGACTAACTAATGTTTATTATTTTCTTCATGTGCTTGTCGTTAACATACTTTCATTTGCAAGTGTGTGTACAAATGTGAACCTGAAAAAACCATTTTTCTTTTCCTCTTTTGGAGTCAGGGTCTCACTTTGTTGCCCAGGCATGCAGACTGCAGTGGCAAGCCCACAGCTCATGGCAGCCTCGACTTCCTGGGCTGAGGCGATTCTTCTGCCTCAGACTCCTGCATAACTGGGGCTACAGGCATGTGCCACAGTACCTGGCTAATTTATTTTATTTTATTTTTTTGTAGAGATGAGGTCTCACTATGTTGCCCAGATTGGTCTTGAACTTCTGGGCTCAAGCAATCCTCCCGCCTCGCTTCCCAAAGTGCTGGGATTACAGATATGAGCGACCATGTCTGGCCAAGAACTAAATTTTTAAGATGCATCCCAAGCGGCTAACTGGAAGGTCCCCCACAAGCCTGGGCAAGGAAAGTCCTCTCAGGGGTCGGCTGTAGGGAACCTACAGGGAAGTAATAAAGTCTCTGAGACCTGAACGAAAGCATGGGAGGTCTGAATTCACACTTGGCTCTATTTTAATTTAAAAATAGAACCAAGCAGGTATTCTGCCGACTAGTGGTCACACATGTACAGTGAGTTTCACAAGACCTACGCCTTTGTTTAACGTTGAGACTTTCAAAACTCACAGGAACCAACCAATTAGAGCTCACCTGTCTCAACCAATCAGAGCTTAGCTATAACAACCAATCAGGGCTCAGTTGTATTGCCCAACCAGAACACAACTGTGTCGACCAATCAGAATTAAACATATTTGAATCTTTAATTTGCATAAATGAAACTGATTGGGAACAGCAGGAACGTTCTCTTTGAAAGCCAAATCTCTTTACTCTCTGGAGTACACCTTCGTTTTTCACTAAAAGCTACGTATCCCATGGTTTGCAAACTGTTTATAGGAATAAAGTCTTTCCTTCAAATTCCTTTTCAGAGAACTTTTGATCGCATTCTTGGTGTCAGATTTGAAGCGACCCCCGACTCTCCTCACAGCGCTGTCCTGAACTGATACATCAGCGCCAACATACTGCAAGAGCTTGTTAAGCTCTGTCGTCTTTTCGGTGGCACAAGGGGGTGGGGTGTGTGCCTCAGGTAAGTCTTCTCAAATTCAGACCTCCATGCTTTGGTTGAGGTCTCAGAGACTTTATTACTTCCCCGTAGGTTCCCTCCATCTGACCCCTGAGGGGACCTTCCTTTTGGCGCCAGGTTTGTGGGGCGGGGGCCTTCCAAGCCAGTTCTCTTTATCCGGACTCTGGAAGGTAGGTACTTTCCCTGTTAGCTCGGGTTTAGGGGAACCTTCCCAGTCAGACTCAATCTGTCTATAAGATTTTATGGGGACACTCAGGCTAAGGGCACTGAAAAGGATGCCTTTTGTCAGGTAAGTGCAATGGATAAGCCTGTGTTTTTAGTTTCCCCACTGATCAGCCATCCAGCACTCCATCTGGCTTTATGAACAAATATTATAGTCCAGAGTATTATAATTGGCTAGGTCTCTGGACAAAATTATCCAGGATAATCTTTAACTTTTTTGGCCAAAATGGGGCTCCTTTGAAATTCCAAAAGTTGCCTATCTGTACACACAATTAGAAAAAAGAAAATACCAACCCCCCCCAAAGACCTTGGGAAGCCTTTTTCAATTGGCACTTTGAAGATTCTAAATGGAATTAAGAGGCTACCATTGCCTCTCTTAGAAAAAATAATTCCAAACTGAGCAAGTGCCTTAATTACATAGAAAGATTAGCACTTGCAAAATTGACACTAAAGCTGCAAAAACCCCTCTGGAATAATCTTCTTCCACTAGCCCTCCTGTTGCCTGTGTTCTGCTGTCATCTGCACCATTTTTTGCCACCTCTGCTTCATTCTTCACTCCCTCCTTCCTCTTTCACTATTTCAGCTGGTTATTTTGAAAAGATATTCTAAATTTTCTCTAGACTCACCTATATATTTTTGTAAAATCCTGTGATAAATTCCTATGATTTTATTACCTTGACATCCATTTTAATCCTCTTCTAACACACCCAAACTCCTTGAAAAAAGCTTAAGTTTTCTCTGCTTTGAGAAAAAGCAGAAAAACTTTGCTTTCCCTGTTTTTTTGTTTTCTAAAATTTGGTAAGGGCTTTAGCCATGTGGGGAAGACACAGCTTGTTCCATTTATAAAGACATAGCTGGAATCTAACTGTTATTTAAACTTTAAATTCATTTAAATGAATTTTACCTGGCTAAAGTTTTTAAATCAAAGCTATAAGATATTTTTTGTGTCTGTGTTATTGTGTATACATGTGTATAAATGTTTGTTTGTATATTGTTTATAGCACCAAGTCGGCTTATAAATAATTGAGTATTTATAAATTAAGCAAATAAGCCCAAATTCTTTTCAAGTTCACGAGACTTAGTAATCTTTTGGTGGCAATGGGACTAGTCTAATATTGTTGGTTGGATGGGAATGGCTGTATTGTCTGAGTTATAAAAATTTGCTTGTATTTTACTTTAGGTTTGTTACTATATGATACTTTCTTGGTATGCAGTAATGTAAAATTGGATGATAGAAAATTTTGGATGAAATAGTGGTTAGAATTGTCTAGTGTCTCATGAAATTTTCCAAATGTGATTGTTAAGAGTGAGTGAATTGGATGAATGTAAATGAGATGAAAGTTTGTAAATGAACTTTTGATAATTGTTTTGTTTTGTAATATGTTAACTTGGGAAAGTTTCTTAAATCTCTTTAATAACTATAACCTTAGGTTTTTGCTAAGTTCAATTAAATAATTGATGTTCATTGAATATCTAGATCATTTCTAGATAAGGTATAATGTTGAGATATTGGTTGCTGAATATGAGTTTAGGCTTATATACTTTTGTCTTCTTATTTTAGAGAAACAAAAGTTATTTGGGTCTGTTAGTAAATATGTCCTGTTCCATATTAAAGAGTTGTTCTGTTAGAAAGCCTATGTCTCAGCCGGGCTTGGTGGCTCAGCCTGTAATCCCGCGCCTTTGGGAGGCTGAGGTGAGTGGATTGCCCAAGCCCACGGGTTCGAGACCCACGTGAGCAGGCGAGACCTCATCTCTACAGTAAAATCAAAAACTTAGCCGGGCGTGGTAGCGCGCGCCTGTAATTCCGGCTACTCAGAAGGCTGAGGCGGAAGGATCGCCGGAGCCCAGCAGGCGAGGCTGCGGTGGCCGGGAGCGGCCACTGCATTCCAGTCTGGGCAACCGAGTGAGACTCCAACTCAAAAAAAAAAAAAAAAAGAAAGCCTGTGTCTCTGGAAATTGTAAAATATGTGTTCATGGATTTTCAATACATGATTGACAGCTAAAAGTTGTTTAATTCTAGTCAGGTGCAGTGGTTCAAGCCTGTAATCCCAGCACTTTGGGAGGCCGAGGTAAGAGGATTGCCTGAGGCCGAGGTAAGAGGAGGCCAGGTTCAAGAACAGCCTGGGCAATTTGACGAGACCTCATCTCTACAATAAATCAAAAAATTAGCTGGGTCTGGTAGTGCGCACCTGTAGTTCCCGTTACTTGGAAGGCTGAGACAGGAGGATCTCAGTAGGTCGTCCCAGTAGGTCGACGCTGGGGTGGCCGTGAGCATGCCACTGCACTCCAGCCTGGGTGACAGAGTGAGCCTCTGACCAAAAAAAAAAAGGAAAGAAGGAAGGAAGATTGCTTACTTCCCTGGTTTTCACTGAAAATTAGAGATGCTAAGAATTATCATTGTAATTAATGTGTGTAAAGATTATAAAGATGATTCTGTATGCAAGTGTATGAGGAGGGTAGAATGTATTTTTGGTAAGGAAGGTTGAAAAGAAAAGAAAATAATTTTGTATGAGAAAAAATCTTGAGTGATAATTTTTTGGCCTGGAGTTAACTGGTTACTTAAGAAAGAGGAAGTATATGATAAAGCAGAAAGTTGAAACGTTATAAATGGTCTAAGCAAGTCATGATAGGTTTAGGAAAAGTACGTTTATAAAAGGAATTCTCTGTGTGATTGGGTTGGCTAAAATTGGAAGAAAATTGTTTATGGGTCTTTCTAAGGATTGAGCTTTGATGTTAGAAATGCACTAAATGAAGAATTTTGAAATATGGTCCCCTGTGTGGGAACAATAAGGTTCTCTTAAAATATTAATATGCTCTTAGTAAAACTGGAAGAAGTTTTTATTTTTATTTCTGAAATCTGTTCCCTGAATAGTCATTCTCTAAATTACAGTTTCTATTTCTGCCACATTTCTTCCTGAGATATATCTAATTTTCCTAGTTTCAGGTTGAAAATGCAGCTCTCTTTCTACCCTTAAAAAATGTGTATCTATTTGCTTGACTGGGTTGATAATTTTCTTCATCCTTTTTGTCACCTCCTGTAAAATTTCCTCCAGTTCTACCTCTTTTATTATGGCCTGACACTAAAATATTTATCTTAAAGTTCGAGAAATGCAGTATTTCCTTCAGTACAACTTGATTCTATACTTTTAACTTTTCTTGATGTATCTGAACCAGGAAACTTCCACTGCTGTTACTAAGAACCACGTATCCCTCTCTGCTCAAGGTACTAGGTTCCTTGTTTATACCCCTCTATAATATAGTATATACCCATAACCCTAGACACATTCTTCCTATGTCTGATTAAATTCAAGTACCCTTTTCATCAGGTTTAACTTCCAACTTATCTAAATGGGCTTTCCATAAGAAGAAGTAACACACTATAAGAGATTTTCTTTTCTTTGCCTTTTGGTAACTGGCCTAGGAAACACAGATTCTGTGTTTTACCAAAATAATTTCCTGGGCTTCAGGTTGTCTTTATTAAGTTTTAGATTACTTATGAAAACTGAGCTTCAAAAGGGTTAAGGTTTTAACATCCATATAGCATTCTGTATTGCTTATCAAGTCTTTTGATTATCACTTTGGTTACATTAAATATTATTTTACAATGACATGTGATTCTGTTTAATTAAGTACTTTAAACCTTTTGACATCTTTGACAGGCTTCCCCAGGATCAGAATCCTAAGTTGTCTTTTTGACATAAACTACCTTTGAGATTTTACAATTGAACCCCTGGATATGTTATTAAAATGTGTTTCAAAATTATAGTTTTATAAAGATTTAACATCTTATTGGTTATACTTTTGGATGTGAGTATTCTAAATATTATGTGAAACTTATAAAAGTCTGATGGTCCTGATGTGAAGATGTCAGTTGTGATTCTGGTTTTTGTCTGAAAATGCTGCACATAGTAGTGGTGGCTAAATGTCTTTGTCAATTGTAAACTCTCATCATATTTTAGATCATGGCTGTTTTAGGTTTTTGTCATCCACAGTTATTGTTTTAAATTCTTCTCTGGAGGCATTTGCAATCAGCTGTACTCCAAAATTGCTTTTCATGGAACTGCTAATCAAGGTAGAGTAAAACAAAATTAGTTATATGAAATTAAGTCACTGAGAAAGATAATGTTTTATGACTTTTATTTAAATCATTGTTGGTTCTTTACTTAAATGTTTTGTTCTCCATATTTAATGAAATTTTCTTTCATAGTCTATCTATAGTTTGCAGTAATTTGGTAAAATATTCTTTTGTGAACAAAGGTGGAAGCATTTGATTTTTCTCCCTACTTTATTCCTCTAAAATTCAGAAACTATTTGTGAGTATACTCATTTTTCTTTACATAAATTTAATAAAAATTTTCTCTCTCTTTATAAGAAGAATGTAATTGGAAACATTGGTTATATTACCAAGGTTTTAACTGAAATGTCATATTTAAGAATGTGCATAAAATACCTAGCTTCAAGAGTTCCCAGCCTTAGAGTGAATGTGTAAAATTTGTCACTTCATGGTAGACCCAAGTACCTTTAGACTGTAAGTAAAATTTAAAGCCTGTCTTGGGTTGGCTTTGTAGCCTCAAGAGGTTTTTAAATCTGAGATTCTTATATGATCTATGTGGAGAAAAAAAGTTGTGTTTCTGATGAAAAACTAAAGTATAACATTTATTAGATTATAGCCCTGTGCATTGTTTTCATGATCTTGTTATTCACCTGTAGACTGGACTAGATACTGAATGCTTCTAATTTCTTTTAATATTTAACTACAACCAAATCTGGATAAAGTTTCCCAACCTTCTTCCCCCAAGCAAAACTTGGTGTGCTCAGGGAACATTTCCCCTACTTAAAACTAACCAACTAGGGGAATTAGATATTAAAATTAGGGATGGACAACTCAGAGCTCTAATAGACATTAGGGCTACTCTGTTCATCCTGAACCCTGACACACTTTCCATGTGATCTCCTTGGAGTTCTGAATTCATCCAGATAGTTAGGGTAACTAACCAACTTACAATGGTTCCCAAGTCCCTTCCATCTTGGTCACTCATTGGCAGTCATTGCCTTTTACTTGTCCCATTGGCCACCATATACCTCGTGGGAAGAGACTTCTTAGAAACCTACCAGGCCTATATTTCCTTGTCTCAAAAAGGGGACACAAGTTATACATTTGAGTTATCCTCACTGGAAGATTTTGCTACAGAAACAACTTTCAGCCAAGTTCTTGTCTTTTCAGTTTGTCTCACCAACGCTACCCACGCTGCTCTTCAAGGGTTGCCTGAGAGTCTTTGTTAATAATACAACACCAGTGGTAACCCCTCAGATTAGGAAGATAGTAATTGTGGACATTCCCAGGGATGTAATTTATCCAGAGGGATTAACTCTAGTGTAGGAACTAGGTTAGGACGGTTTTTGGGTTCTGGTTTGGATTATGCCCTGTTTGTAATAAATACACGATCAGAACCTGTTCTTATACTGTTAATGGAATTTCCTGCTTCACTAGCTGAACCATCCGGGCACAACAGCGATCCACAGACTTCCTTGCTTGTGTGGCTCTAGAGGACCATATTGCTTTAGACTATCACCTTGCTGCAGAGGATGATGTTTGTGCTGTACCTGGGTGAATACTTCCGGTCAGGTTGAATTAAAAAATCTGAGATCCTAAAGCTGACCAAATCTCTGAAAGGGACATCTTCAAAAGATCTCCTGGCTGGATTTAGGACTGAATTTCCAGATATTTCCAGCTGGCTTCCCTATGGAATAAGATTCCTTCTGTGTTCTTCCCTACACATCTTAATGAGCCTCCTTATATTCAGGCTAAACTTTTGACTCCTCTTTAAAATTGTTCTAGCCTGTTTTAACAGATGCCTGCATAAGTGCCCCACCAGGATCATGCTGAACAAATGCCTTGAGACTTCAAACCTGCTGCAGCTGGAAACCAGAACCAACTTAACACAAGGGACTTTGATTCAAATTTAACAGGTGCCTGAGTGCTTCTGTACGTAAATGACTCTAGTTGCTCAGTGTCAAATTGCCTTGACATAAGAATCACTGCGCAGGACTACATGGCCCTGGAGCAGGTAGCCAACCACTCTGGTGTGGTGATGGAACACAACCAACCTATTCCTTTATCAATGCTGTCTACCATCTGGTTTCAGTAGAGTATTGGGAAATGTGAATAAATGTGACCTGGAAGAGCCAGTGCTTCAAGATGCATCCTGAGTGGCAAACTGGACCTGATTTTATTCCTTATTTTTTTAAGGGGGGGTTGAGTTGCAGTCTCTCTCTGTTGCCCAGGCTGGAGTGCAGTGACACAATTATGACTCACCGTAGCCTCGAACACATGGGCTCAAGCGATTCTCCCATTTGGCCTTTGGAGTACCTGGGACTATGGGCATGGCCACTATGCCCGGCTATCCTTTGTTTTCTTTTGTTTTATTTTCTTTTGCTTTGTTTTGTTTGCTTTCCTCTTCCTTTTCCTTTCCTTTTCCCTTTCTCTTTCACTTTCTTCCCTTTTTTTCCTCCCCCACCCCTCCCTCCTTCTTCCTTTCCTTCCCCTCCCCTCCCCTTCCCTTCTCTTCCATTGCCCAGTCTTGAACTCCTGGGCATATGCATTTTAGCTAAAATTATTCCATTTTGGCATTTCACCCTTTCACAAACCATAATCAAATATGTAGTTTTTTGTTTGTTTGTTTGTTTTTGTTTTTTTTGAGTTGGAGTCTCACTCTGTCACCCAGGTTGAAGTGTAGTGACATGCTCATGGCCACTGTAGCCTCAACCTGCTGGGTTTTTAGGCAGTCTTTCTACCTCAGCCTTCCAAGTAGCTGGAACTACAGACACACACCACCACGCCCAGCTAATTTTTGTGATTATTGTAGAGATGAGGTCTCACCACGTTGCCCAAACTGGTCTCAAACCCCCGGGCTCAGGCAATCCTCTCACTTGGGCCTCCCAAAGTGCTGGGATTACAGGCTGAGCCACCACGCCTGGCCCAAATATGTAATTTTTAAATATCTTTTCCAAGTTACAAACTTTTTAAAATTGTCTTTACAGTGGTTCTTAATATTGATGAAGCCTTATTAAAATTTTGTATTGGTCACACTTTTAGCATTGTACCTAATGAACCTTTGCCTAATCCCAGGTCACAAAGATCTTTCATATTGCTTCTAGATGTTTTATAGTTGTAGGTTTTACATTTAGATCTAGAATTCATTTTAAGTTAATTTTTGTATATGATGTAAGGTCAGGATCAAAGTTTATTTTTGCATACACATATTCATTTGTTCCAGTACCATTTGTTGGTCTATCCTTTCTCCACTGAATTGCATTTGCACTTTATTGAAAATCAGTTCACCATATATATATCAGTCAATTCTATTTCTGCGCATTTTATTGTACTCTATTTATCTTTCCAGCTATAAGCCTATGCTGCCTAAATTACTGTATCTATATAATGAATGTTGAAGTCAGATAGTATTATTTCTCCAAATTTGTTCATCTTTTCAAAATTGTTTTGGCAATTCTAAGTTTTTTACATTTCCATTTGAAGACAAAGGATTGTTACTAGAATAATAATTAATTATGATTTATCTTGATTAATCTATAGATCAATTTGGGGAATGTTGACATTTTAACAATATTTAGTCTCCTAATCCATGTATATTTCTCCATTTACCTAGGTCTTTCATTTCTTTCAGCAGTGTTTTATAGTTTTCAATAGATGGTTATGTCCTAATTGTCTTCTGATGTAGTTTTCCTTAGATATGTCAGATTTTTAAAAATTCTACTGTAAACCGAATTTTTATTTTATATAAAATTTTTTTGGTATTAGTATAAATAAATATAATTGAATTATATATATTGACATTTCATCTCTCAAAGTTTGCTAATAAACCCAGTGATTTTGTTTTGTCAATTCATTAGGAGTTTTTATTTATTTATTTTATTTTTTATTTTTATTTATTTATTTTTTTTTGAGTTGGAGTCTCACTCTGTCATCCAGACTGGAGTGCAGTGGCCGCTCCCGGCCACCGCAGCCTCGACCTGCTGGGCTCCAGCGATCCTTCCGCCTCAGCCTTCCAAGGGGAGTTTTTGTTTAGATTTTAATGCCATTTATGAAGTATTTCACTTCTTCCTTTCTAATCTGGATACCTTTTATTCCTTTTTCCTTCCTGAGTACATTGGCTAGAACCTCTAGTAGTACAATGTAGAATGGAAGTGGTAAGAGTAGTATCTTTGTACTATTTCTGATCTTATGGACAAAAAAATTCTGACTTTTGTTACCACCTATAAAATCAACTGTTTCTTTTTGCAGAGGCTCTTTATGAATTTGAAAAAATTATCTCTACTCCTTTTTTTCAGAGTGCTTTTTGAGAAAGGATGTTGGATTTTTGTCTTTATATAGTCTGATCAATATGTTATCTATATGTCTGTCTGTCTGTCTATCTATCTCTTTTTTTTTCCTTTTTTTGAGTCAAGGTCTCATTCTCTCGCCCAGGCTGGAGTGCAGTGGCACAATCATGGCTCATTGCAGTCTTAACCACCTGGGCTCAGGCAATCCTCCCGACTCAGCCTCCCTAGAAGCTGGGACTCTAGGTGCTGTCACCATGCCCGGCTAATTTTTAATATATTTTTTGTAGAGGTCTCGCTATGTTGCCTAGGTTGGTCTCAAACTTGAGGGCTCAAGCAGTCCTCTCGCCTTGTCCACCCAAAGTGCTGGAAGTGTGAGCCACTGTGCCGGGCATTATATTTATATTTTAATTTGTTAATTTGATAAATTACATTGATTTTCAAATGTTAAAATAGACTTGAATTTCTGGAATATAGTCATCTAGGTTATTTTTTGTGTAATCCTGTTTTTTTTTTAAGTTACATGTTTAATTGACAGGTAATAACTGTATATACTTATGCTGTACAATGTGATATTCTGATACTATACTTTGTGGAATGATCAAATCAGGCTCAATAACATAGCCATAACCTCAAATACTTATCATTCCTCTGTAGTGAGAACATTCAAAATTCATTCTTTGTGTTGGTTTGTAATATACAATACATTATTATTAACTGTAGTCACTGTATTGTATGAGAGGGGACCCAAATAGAACTGGAACTATCTTTTGGAGGGCAGGCCCCTTGTAGTACAGGCTTTCCTTGCTAGGTAAGTGTCCTAGGAACCCATTGACATCAGTGTACCAGCTAGTTTTTGTTGTGAAAGGCTGTGTTTGGCCTCAGTGAATTTTTTGGGGGGAGTCTTTCAACACGTTTGCACATTTCATGATGGGTGGTTTATGAGTGCACCTGCCTACACTGCACTGTTTAGCAGTTTCTGTTAAAAAACGGCATGTCCTGCATGCCCCACTTTTTCTGTTCACTCGATCTCAACCCAAGCGACTTTTTTTTTGTTTCCCTGGATGAAAAAAGTCCTCAAAGGGAAACATTTTGCCAACGTGGAAAGGTGAAACCAAAAACGGTAAAAGCACTAAAAGGCATCAAAATTGATGAGTTCAAAAACTGTTTTGAGCAGTGGAAAAAGCATCTTGATAGGTGTATTGCCTCAAACGGAGACCGCTTTGAAGATTATTGGAGTTTAAACATGTAAGAATAAATATACAATTTTCATAAGTAAATTCTGGATTTTTTGGGGTCCCCTCCTTTTACTGGAACAATAGCACCTATTTCTCCTGTGTAACTGAAACTTTGTGTCCTTTGACCACCATCTCCCCTTTACCCATTCATACTACCCTGTCAGCCTCTGGTAACTACCATTCTACTCTCTACTTCCATGAATTCAAGTGTTTTAGATTCTACATATATGAGGTGTGACAATTAAGTTTGCGAATTCATCCTAGAAAAGTGTTACATACCTCACTGCTGAATATCACTACAGTCACCTTCAAAGCATTCCCCTTAGGAAGCTATGCACCGATGCCAGCACTGATGCCAGCACCTAGTCCACCGATCAAAGCAATTTTGGAATTCTTTTTCTGGAATGGCCATTAGAGCTGTTGTCGTATTACCCTTGATATCATGAATGTCATCAAAATGTCTTCCTTTCAATATTTCCTTTATCTTTGGGTAAATTAAAAAAGTCATTGGGGACCAGATCAGGTGGGTAGGGACAGTGTTCCAATACAGTTATTTGTTTACTGGCTAAACAGTCCCTCACAGACAGTGCTGTGTGGGCTGGTGCATTATGATGTAAGAGCTCCTTCAGGATCATTTTTGCATACACCTTTCTCATGCCAAGATTTTCAGTTAAGATTTTCCTAACTCTTTCTCTATTGATGTTTTCTTGATCTGCTATGCTTCTCACAGTCAGCCGATAATTTTGATGCATAATTTGATAAATTTTTGCAATGTTTTCATCAGTATTGCTCGTTACTGGCCATCCTGATGCTTTCTCTCCCCTCAGAAAAATTTTTAATCCGTTTGTACTCTGCCGTTTTCTTCATGGCATTAACCCCATAAACTTGGACTAACATGTCTCTGATTTCACTTCCACTCTTGCCAAGTTTAACAAGAAATGTTTGTTGCTTTTATTCAAACTCCAGTATTCTCATATCTACAGCTCTGATGGCCATTCCATAAAAAGAGTTCCAAAATTGCTTTGATGGGTGGACTAGGCACTGGTTTTGGTGTATAGCTTCCCAAGGGGAGTACTTCAAAGGTGACCATAGTGATATACAGCAAGGAGGTATGTAGCACTTTTTCTAAGATGAGATTGTGAACTTAATTGTCAAACTTTGTAAGTGGGATCACGGAGTATTTGTCTCTCTGCACCTGGCTTATTTCACTTAGCATAATGCCCCCTAGGTCCATCTGTGTTGTTTCAAATGACAGCATTTACTGAAAATGAATTAGAAAATTTATAAGACATGTACATATGATCCAGCAATGCCTCTTTGGGTATATATATCAAAGGGAACAGAAATCAGTATGCAAGCTGTCTCTTCACTGTGTTACTTGTTTTCTTTGGTGTGCAGAAGCTTTTTAGTTTGATGAAATCTCATTTGTTTAGTTATGCTGTCATTGCCTGTGTTTTGGGGGTCATATCCAAAAAATCTCTGTCTATACTGATGTCATGGAGCTTTCCCCCTATGTTTTATTCTAGTAGTTTCAGGTCTGATGTTTAAGTTTTTAATCCATTTTGAGTTGCTTTTATCTAAGGGATGAGACAAAGGTCTATTTTTGTTTTTCTGCATATGGATATTAGGTTTTTCCAGCACTATTTATTGAAGAGATTGGCTGTGATATAATAGTTACTGTGAGTTATGTAATCCTGTTTTCAATATTGCTTTATTTGACTTGTTAAATCTTTTAAAATTTTTGCATGATAAGTAATGTTAATGATGTATATGAGCTGCAGGTCTTTTAATGTCTTTGGCTCTATGAGAGCAATGGTGATATCATGTAATATATTGGAAAGTACTACTTCCTATTGAATTTTTAAGGAAAACTTGTGTAGAATTGGTATTATTTATTTCTTAAATGTTTGGTAAAATGCAACACTAAAATCATCTAGTCCTGGAGTTTTCCTTGTTAGAATGGTTTTATTTACAAAATCAGTTTTAAAAATAAATATAGGGATGTTCATATTATATATTTCTTCTTGAATGAGCTTTGGTAGTTTAAGCCTTTCAAAGAATTTGCACATTTCTTATAAAATTTTTAATTCATTAATATTAATTTGTTTTATTATTTAGAAATCTGTAGAATCTATGGTGATGCTTCCTCTCTCATTCCTGATATTTATAATTTGTGCTTTTCCCCTGATTATTCTGACTAGAATTTTATCAAATTTATTGATCTTCTGAAATAACCATTTTTAAATTTCATTGATTTCTTTTTACTGTTGTACTGTAAAAATTTTTTTTGCAGTTTAAAAAATAATTTAAAAATTTGTTTTACCTCTATTTTATTGATTTTTGTTTTGCTCTTTTTTCTTTAATATGCTTAATTTGTATTTCATTTGCCCTTTTATACTCTTGTATCCTAAGGCAGAAGTTGAGACCACCCAATTCAGTTTTTCTTCTTTTCTAATGCTGGGCTTTATTACAATAAAACTTTCCCTAAGTACAGCCTTACTGAATCCCACAAATTTTGAAAAAAACATGTTTTGTTTTCATTTAGTTCAAAATATCTTCTGATTTTTAAAATTTCTTGTAAAACTCAATGATTAGTTAGAACTGTCTTATTTAGTTTTCAAATATTTGAGGATTTTTCACATAACTTTCTAGTAGTATTGATTTCTATTGTAATTCCACTGTGGCCAGATAACATACTTTGTATGACATGCACTTCAATTTCTGAGACTTATTTTATGGTCCAGGATATGGTCTACCCTGGTAAATGATTTATGTGAATTGAAAAGATATATTCTTCTGTTGTAGAATGGAATGTTCTATAAGTGTCTTGTTTGTTTCTGTTTTTGAGTTGGAGTCTCACTCTGTTGCCCAGGCTGGAGTGCAGTGGCACTCTCACGGCTACTGCAATCTCTACCTGCTAGGCTCAGACAATCCTTTCACCTCAATCTTCCAAGTAGCTGGAATCACAGGCATGCACCACTATGCCTGTCTAAATTTTTGTTTTATTGTAAAAATGAGATCCTGCCAAGTTGCCCATGCTGGTATCAAACTACTGGGTTCAGGCAATCCTCTCACCTCTGCCTCCCAAAGTTATGGGATTACAGGTGTGAGCCACCACTCCAAGCAGAATGTTCTATAAATGTCTTGATAGTGTTATTCAGGTATTCTATATTTATACTGATTTTGTGTTTCCTTGTTTTATATATTATTCAGAAGGTGGTATTGAAAACTTAGACCATATTTATGAACTTTTCTATTTTTCCTTTTGGTTCTATTATCTTTCCTTAATTTATTTTGCAGTTGTGCTATTAATTAATACATTAACTAATGCATATTTAGGACCTCATGTCCCTTTTGTGCATTAGCCACTTCATTATTGTGATGTGACCACGTGACACTCTTTATTTTTACCCTGAAATATACTTTGTTAGATTAATAATGTACTCACACTAGCTTACTTTTGATGAGTGTTATCTTTTCCAAACTTCTTTCCTTATTTTTTATTTTTATTTATTATTTATTTAATTTTATTTTTTTGAGTTGGAGTCTCACTCTGTCTCCCAGGCTGAAGTGCAGTGGCATGCAGACTCATGGCCACCCCAGTGTTGACCTGCTGGGCTCAGGCGATCCTTCTGCCTCAGACTTCCAAGTAACTGGAACTACAGGCATACGCTACCATGCCCGGCTAAGTTTTTGATTTTTATTATAGACACAAGGTCTTGCCAAGTTGTCCGGACTGGTCTCAGACCTGCAGACTCAGGCAATTCACTCGCCTCAGCCTCCCAATGTGCTGGGATTACAGGGTGAGCCACCGAGCCTGGCCCAAACTTCTTTCTTTAAGCAATTTATGGTTTTATATTTAAAGTTGGTTTTGTGTAGGGCACACATAGTTGTGTCTTGGCTTTTTACCCCCAATCTTAAAATCTCAACCTATTAACCATGATAATTAAATAATTTGTAATTTAATGTGATTACTGATATGGTTGGATTTAATTCTACCATCTTGGAATTTGTTATCTATTTTTCCAATCAGTTATTTTTCCTTTTTCTCTTTTTCTCTGATTTATTTTTGCTTGAGATTTTATTTTTCTTTTGAGATAAAATTCTCATAACATAATATTCTGTGTTTTAAAGTGTACAGTTCAGTGGTTTTTAGTGTATTCGCCAGTGCACTGTACCTGGGAACAAGAACCTGACCTTCTAAGACATAATCCTACTCTACAAGCAAGCACTGGGTGAGGATGGCAGCCCTGGTCTTAGCTTGCCCTACCAGCCATGGATCCTTTGCTCTCTAGAAGAATAGAAGGATCTGGAACAGAGACAATCAGTATCTCATTATTCTTAGGCTGTTGCATCTGGGATTAGAACTTTTATTCTATAAATTGAGGCTGGGTGAAATAAGGGAACTTCAGGCTGTTAGCACGAACATCAGGCCGTTCCATCTCATGTGACTGGGAGAGAGTAATAATACTGACAACCTGCCCTTCTTAGGGTAAAACCATAGCCCCAGACTGGGAGCTGGGCAAAAAGGGAGCCCCTATGCATGTACCTGAAGTAGAGATTCCATAACACTGAGCTGAAGGCAGAGAGTAATAAAACAAACTCTTACTTTTCTTACCAAAATTTAGTAAATTTTCTTGAATAAATAATGTTCCTCTCTTTGTCACATATCCTCAGCTTAATTTCTATCGATTTCCAATGATTGCTTTAAGAAAATTTTTACCAGTTAAATAGTTGTTTCGTTGGGTAGAGGGTAATCTGAACTCCTTCCTCTTTCATTCAAGAAGTCTCAGCTTAGTAATTACTTCTTTAAACATTTTTCTGTACCAAACTTTGTCTTTAGTATCTTGAAAGACATAAATTTTGGAATTTTAATATTGTGTCACAGAATACTAATGCTCATTTTGTTATTTACATATATTTTTGTGGTCTATTTTTCAATTTGGTTAATTCCCATTGATCATTCTTCAGGGTTACTGAGTCGTTCTTTTGTCATTTACATTCTACTACTGGGTCTATCCAGTGAATGTTTTATATATGTTAATATATTTTTCTGTTTTTAACTTTACATTTTAAAAAATAGTTTTTATTACTTTTCAGAAAAATACTTTTTTAAATTTCAAATGCTAACCTTGGGGCATTTTTAGAATTGGTCTGTTTACTATTTTTTCCTTTGAAAGAGTGATCATATTTTCTTATTCCTTTATATGTGGTCTTACTTTGGATTGTTTTCTCAAATTTGTGAATATTTTGTTGTGTTTGTATTTAAGACCTTTAAGATGGATAGCACCTTGTCAATGATTAGGAGACACAAGATGGAAATAAAGATTTTGATTACTCAGATCCTGGGGGTACTTAAGACATCCAGAAGTCACATACACAGAGGTCAAGGAGTGACCACATGGAGAGAGATGGAGAGAAAAAAAATAGACCCATGGGCCAACACCCTTATTGGGATTCGAGGTGTTATCCAAAGAGATTTCCAGAGGAGAGTTTTAATTGGTGAGTTTAAAGCAAGTAGGCATAAGTTCCAGGAGGTCATGTTGTGACTAAGTGATGGTCACTGTGTCATATCTGCACAGACCATGTTATTATCCAGCAAAAGGGGGCTTGCTCCATGATACACTAGAGGCCAAGACTATGACACTGGGTTTTTGAGAAAAGAAAAGTTTTATATTGAAAGTTGACTTCCAAAGAAACAAGAGTCAAGCTCAAATCTGTCTTTCTATGCTGGCTTCAAGGCAGTATTTTTATTATAAAAGGTTTAGAGTGTGGATTATCAGGTTAGTTGGTGATTGGTGGAATCAAAGGGCAGGTTTTAAAAGTCCTTGGGCATATGGTTATCTATTCATGCTAACTCATGGGTCACATGGACAAATTTTGAGGGAGTTAGTATGAAACATCCAGTTAAAATTCAGACTGTGGTATTAAAAAGCTCTACACAAACTGCAGTCAGCCATCTTGGTTCCAGCTGATTTCAGCCAGTTCTTTTATAAGCAGAGGGAATTTCAGTGTTTCAGCAAGTTGTTTCTTTTCTTATCTGTCATTCTGCAAACTCAAGAATTTCTGTTAGTCATTGGTTTCTTTAACTCTTTAGGGCACAGTTTCTTTTTTTAATTTTGAAGATGTGGGGTACAATTCAAGGTTAGGTACATAAGTGGTCATTGTACAGGTAAAGTTTGGTACTCTTATTGATGTGATGTGCCCCCCTCCCCTGGCAGTGTCCCCCTACTGCCAGTCCCTTTCTTATAGTATTATGATAAATATTCAGGGTCTGCTTATAAGTGAGTACATGTAGTACTCAGATCTTTGTTTCTGTGATAAATCACTGATTATTATAGATTCTAATTCCATCCAAGTTGCTGTGAAGTTTATAATTTTTTTTTCCTTATGGCTGCATAAGATTCCATCATGTAAGTGTACCACATTTTCTCTATCTAGTCCACTTTCGATAGGCAGCACAGTTGGTTCCATGCTTTTGTTATTGTGGATAATGCTGCAATAAACATGCATGTGCAGGTATCCTTTTTGTAGAGTGATCTGAGTTCCTCTGGGTGTATTCCCAGAAGGGGGATTGCTGGGTCGTATGACCACACACAGGAGACTGAAACAGGACCCCTACCTATCACCATCCACAAAAATCAACTCTAAATGGATCAGAGACCTAAATGTAAAACCTCAAACTATAAGAATCGTAGAAAAAAAACATAGGAGTCTCTTACGGAAATTGGAATAGGCAACCAATTTCTGATCAGCTCTCCAAAAGTGAATGTCATAAAAGATAAGATAGACATATGGGACCTCATCAAACTGAAAAGCTTCTGCAAAGTAAAAGAAACCATCAAGAGAGTGGGGAGACAGCCCACAGAATGGGAAAAAAATATTTGTCAACTGTAAATCTGACAAAGACCTAACATTCAGTATCTACGAGGAACTCAAACATGCCGAAAGGAAAAAAAAAAACAACAACAAACAACGCTGTTAAAAAATGGGCAAAAGACATGAATAGACACTTCTCAGAAGAAGACATACGAGCAGCCAACAGATACATGAAAAAATTCTCAGCCTCACTAATCGTCAATGAAATGCAAATTTAAACCACACTGAGCTGCCACCTAACTCCAGTCAGGATGGCCATGATCAATAACTCAAAAAACAACAGATGCTAGGGAGGTTGTGGGGGAAAAGGGAACACTTCTACAATGTTGGTGGGAGTGTAAACTAGTACAACCTCTGTGGAAAACAGTGAGGTGATTTCTACAAGATCTAGAAATCGACCTTCCACAGGGCATAGTTTCAATCCCCCTGTTCTATGTAAATTCCTCGCTCATTAAAGATTGGGGCAATGATTGGTCTTGCTTTTTTCCTGCTGGCTAGGGAAGTAGGTCTGGGCCTGAGGAATGAAATTGTTTTGCATTAAGTTGGAGATATTTTCTAATATCTGGTTTATCTGGTTTAAGACATTTTACATTACTAATATGATGATTTTTTTATTTTTTTTGAGTTGGAGTCTCACTCTGTGACCCAGACTGGAGTGCAGTGGCCGCTCCTGGCCACTGCAGCCTCGACCTGCTGGGCTCCGGCGATCCTTCCGCCTCAGCCTTCCAAGTAGCTGGAACTACAGGCGCGCGCTACTACGCCCGGCTAATTTTTTTTGATTTATGGTAGAGATGAGGTCTCTCCAAGTTGCCCGGGGGGGTCTCGAACCCACGGGCTCAGGCAATCCACTCACCTCAGCCTCCCAAGGCGCGGGATTACAGGCTGAGCCACCGAGCCCGGCTGATTTCTTTTTTAAACAGTTTTAGCATAACATCAAGGGCAGCATTTGATGACCAGATAGCCAGCGATTAATATTAACAATAGAGAAAATCCATTTTAATATGCCCCAGAACATAGAGCAAATTTCACGAGAGATCCAGGAAAATAAATCTGAGAACATAGAAATTAACTAGTTGTCTTTTTTGCTTTATGTGTTTCAACTTCAGAAGATCTATTGATGTAAATGCAACATGATGTGTTAGCTAT
The DNA here is from genome assembly GCA_027257055.1 of Cephalopachus bancanus. Taxonomy (NCBI): domain Eukaryota; kingdom Metazoa; phylum Chordata; class Mammalia; order Primates; family Tarsiidae; genus Cephalopachus; species Cephalopachus bancanus. Next base: position 60,855 of record JAPVLO010001422.1, on the reverse strand, counting down.
CATGCAAACTTCTTCTGCTCTACCAATATGTAGTCTAAGGCTGTTCTGTTATCCACTACTACGCTGACTAAAGGGTCTAAGGATTTTTGTTGGATGCTTATGGCTTCAACTGCTTCATTTTCTAAGTTACCTACAGCAATTGACAGATTTCTAATTATATGCTTATGAGAGGCTACTCCCTATCATAGGAAGAGAGTCTTGCCAAACATAGGCCAAAATCCGTTTTCTTGGTTTGCAAGTAACATTCGTCTAATCCTGGACCATAATCTTAAGGAGCCAGTTTGGTGGTGAGTAACTCTGGAGTTACAAATAGAAAAGGAAGTAGTAAGATAACCTAACAGGCAAATGCTTCTCATGCACCAGCTGCCAACACATTCATAAGCCTATGGGTGGTCAATAAATTGACAAACAAGTGTATATCCAGTAGATGCACATAGGGCCCCTGGCAAATTCAGAAAGTTATGCCTTTGGTCTAGTGATAACAGAGACAGGTTCAAGTACATGTAATTGGTATTGAGCAGGGTATAGTTAATTAATTAATTTTTTTTTTTTTTGAGTTGGAGTCTCACTCTGTCACCCAGACTGGAGTGCAGTGGCTGCTCCTGACCTGCTGGGCTCCGACGATCCTTCAGCCTCAGCCTTCCAAGTAACTGGAACTTATAGGTGTGTGCTACCACGCCCCGCTAATTTTTGACTTATTGTAGAGATGAGGTTTCGCCAAGTTGCCCAGGCGGGTCTCGAACCCGCGGGCTCAGGCAATCCACTCACCTCAGCCTCCCACAGCTCTGGGATTACAGGCTCAGCCACCGAGCCTGGCTAGTTAATTTAACTGTAAAAATACAAGACAAACAGTGGGTACAGACCTTGTCAAAAAGGAAGAGAAATCTCAAACTATCTGAAATTATAGTTCCTGGTTTAAATAGTTCTTCAGTAATAGATCTCATTCCTGTTAGGATCCATAATGACAAGTTTTTTTTTCCAGATGTCTTAATTTAATTTTGATAGCTTTAGGGGGTACAAATGATCTTTGGTCTGGGCTTTAAGTATACCCACCACCCCTACTTGTGCACATTATACTGGATAGGTGATCTTCCATCCCTACTCCATTTCCCCCCTCCGCTTTCTGAGTCTCCAATGTCCATTATACCATTCTCTATGTCATTGTGGATCCTTAGTTTAGCTGCTACTTATAAGTAAGAACATGTAATGTTTGGTTTTCTGTTCCTGAGTTGGTTCACTTACTATGATCTTCCATCCAAATTGCTATTCCATCCAATTGGAAAGTTCCAATTCTATCCAAGTTGTTGCAAAAGACATTATTTCATTCTTTTTGATAGTTGAATAGTATTCCATAGTGTATGTGTACCACATATTCATTATCCACTAATCAATTGATGGGCATTCAGGTTAATTCCACATCTTTGCAATTGTGAATTGTGCTGCCATTAACATGCAACTGCAGGTGTCTTTTTCTTATAATAGCCTCTATTCCTTTGGGTTGATACCTGGTAGTGGGATTGTTGAATAATGGTAGATATACTTTCAGTTCTTTGAGAAATCTCCATACTGATTTTCATAAGGTTGTACTAATTTACACTTCTACCAGCAGTGTATAGTTCCCTAATCTGCACATCTGCATTAGCATTTATTGTTTTGTGTTTTTTTAATGACTGGTGTAAGATGATATCTCATTGTGGTTTTCATTTGCATTTCCCTGATAATTAGTGATGTTGAGCATTCTTTCATATGTTTATTGGTCTTTTGTATATCTTCTTTGGAGAGATGTCTGTTCATGTCATTTGCCCACTTTTTAATGGGATTATTCACTTTTTTCATGCTAATTTGTTTTGAGTTCTTCGTCAGATATAGTTTGTGAATATCTTCTCCCATTCTGTAGGTTGCCTATTTGCCCTGTCGATTATTTCTTTTGCTATGGAGAAGCTTTAGTTTAATTAAGTCCCACTTATTTATTTTTGGTTTAGTTGCATTTGCTTTAGGGGTTTTAGCCATGAATTTTTTGCATAGGCTGATGTCCAGAAGAGTGTTTCCTAGGTTTTCTTCTAGGATTTTTTTTGGTTTCAGGTCTTATATTTAAGTTTTTAATCCATCTCAAGTTAATTTTTGTATATGGGGAGAGCTAGGGATCAAGTTTAATTTTTCTGCATGTAGCTATCCAATTTTTTCCAGTACCATTTGTTGAATAGGATGTCCTTTCCCCAGTGTATGTTTTTGTCTGCTTTGTTCACAGATTAGTTGGTTGGGGTTATTGATTTCTGAATTGTCTATTCAATTTCATTGGTCCATGTGTCTGCTCTTGTTCCAGTACCATGCTGTTGTGATTACTACAGCCTTGTAATATAATTCGAAGTCTGGTAATGTGATGCTTCCAGCTTTTTTTTCCCCCTTAAGATTACTTTGGCCATTCTAGCTCATTTTTGGTTTCATTTGATTTTTAGGATTGTTTTATTCTAATTCTGTGAAAAACGATGTTGGTAGTTTGATGGGAATTGTGTTGAATCTGTAGATTACTTTGGGCCATATGGTTATTTAACAATGTTGATTCATCCAATTCATGAGTAAAGGCTGTTTCTCCATTTGTTTGTGGCCTCCATATATTACTTTTTTTTTTTGAGTCGGAGTCTCACTCTGTCGCCCAGACTGGAGTGCAGTGGCCGCTCCCGGCCACCGCAGCCTCGACCTGCTGGGCTCCGGCGATCCTTCCGCCTCAGCCTTCCAAGTAGCCGGAATTACAGGCATGTGCTACCACGCCCGGCTCATTTTTTGATTGATTGTAGAGATGAGGTCTTGCTGCCCAGGCGGGTCTCGAACCCGCGGGCTCAGGCAGTCCACTCACCTCAGCCTCCCAAAGGCGCGGGATTACAGGCTGAGCCACCGAGCCCGGCTGGCCTCCATAATTTTTTAATCAGAGTTCTGTAGTTCTCCCTGTAGACTTCTCTAACCTCCTTGCTTAAATATATTTCTAGGTATTTTAGCTTTGGGGCTCCTATTATACATGGAATTGAGTTCTTGATTTGATTCTCAGCTTGATTGCTGTTGTTGTATGGCAGTGCTACTGATTTGTGTGTGTTGATTTGTATACTGAGACTTTACTAAATTAAGTTATCAAGCCCAAGAGTCTTTTGGAGGAGTCTTTAGTATTCTCTAGGTATAGAATCATATTGTCAGTATACAGAGATAGTTTTATTTATTCTTTTTCAGGTTGGATATGCTTTTCTTATTGCCTGATTGCTCTGGCTAGGACTTCCAGTACAATGTTGAATAGGAGTGGTGAAAGTGGGTATCCTTGCCTTGTTCCTGTTCTGAGGGGAATACGTTAAACTTTTATCCATTTAGGATGACATTGGCTATGGGTTTGTCATAAATGGCTTTTATTATTTTGAGAAGCGTTCCCTCTTTGCCTATTTTTCTGAGGGTTTTTTACATTTTTAAGTTTTTTTATTTTAAAGATGTGGGGTACAATTCAGGATTAGGTATGCAAGTGCTCATCGTACAGGTAGTTTGAGCCTTCCTTTGCTCCCTACTTTGTCTGTTTTCAGATCAGGTACCCTTATTGATGTTGTGCCCCACCCCTACCCCAGCAGTATCCTGCTACTGCCAATCCCTTTCTTACAGTATTATGATAAATGTTCAGGTGTGCTTATGAGTGAGAACATGTGGCACTCTGTTCTTTGTTTCTGTGATTATAACTGAGTATGACACACTCTAAATCCATCCAAGTGACTGTGAAGTCCATGTTTGTCTTTCTTTATGGCTGTGTAATATTCCATCATGTATAGGCACAACATTTTTTTTACCCAGTCCAGTTTTGAAGGGCAGCAACAGTTGGTTCCATGTTTTTGATATTGTGAATAGTGTTGCAATAAACATGTGTGTGCAGGTTTTTTTGTTTGTTTGTTTGTTTGTTTGTTTGTTTTTGTAGAATGATTTGAGTTCCTCTGGGTATAGTCCCAGGAGGAGGATTGTTGGGTCATATGGAAGGTCAACCTATAGTTCTTTTAAAAATCACCACACTGTTTTCCAAAGAGGTTACACTAGTTTGCATTCCAAGGAGCAGTGTAGAAGAGTTCATTTTTCTCTTCATCATTGTTAGCTGTTGTTGTTTGTTTTATTAATGAAGGCCATTCTTACTGGGGTTAGGTGCTATCTCAGTGTGGTTTTAATTTGCATTTCTCTGATGATAAGTGAGGCTGAGCACTTTTTCATGTGTCTGTTGGCTGTCTGTATATCTTCTTTTGAGAAGTGTCTGTTCATGTCTTTTGCCCACTTTTTAATGGGGCTGTTTGTTTTTTTTCCTTTTGGCACATTTGAGTTCCTTGTAGATCCTGGACGTTAGGCATTTGTCAAATATACAGTTGGCAAATATTTTTTCCTATTCTGTGGGTTGTCTCCCCACTCTCTTGATGGTTTCTTTTGCTTTGCAGAAGCTTTGATGAGGTCCCACTTGTCTATTTTATCTCTTATGGCATGGGCACTTGGGGTTTTGATCAGGAACTGGTTGCCAGTTCCAACTTCCATAAGGGTATCTCCTGCATTTTCAAAGGTTCTTATAGTTTGAGGTTTTACATTTAGGTCTTTGATCCATTTAGAGTTGATTTTGTGTATGGTGATAGGTAGGGGTCCTGTTTCAATCTTCTGCATGTGGTCAGCCAGTTTTCCCACCACCATTTATGGAATAGGTTCTCCTCTCTCTAGTGGTTGTTGGTGGAGGCTTTGTCAAAGATGAATTAGTTGAGAAATTGAGGTTTTCCTTCTCGAATCTCTATCCTGTTCCATTGGTCTATATGCCTGTTCTTGTACCAAAACCAGGCTGTTTTGATTATTGCGGCCTTATTGTAAAGTTTAAAGTCTGGAAGTGTGATTGTTTTGGCTATTCGTGATCATTTATGTTTCTGTATTGTCATTTCTAGGTCTGAGAAGAATGATATTGGTAATTTAATTGGTAATGCATTGAACCTGTAGATTGCCTTTGGTAAAGTGGACATCTTAACAATGTTGATTCTTCCTATCCATGAGCATGGAATATTTTTCCATTTGTTTGATTCTTCTTGGATTTCTTTGAGCAATGTTTTGTAGTTTTCATTGTAAAGGTCTTTCATTTCTCTGGCTAGGAGGATGACAAGGTATTTCATTTTTGTGTGATTCTTGTGAATGGGATTGTGCTTTTTATTTGGTTCTCTGCCTGCTTGTTTTTTGTGTATAAGAATGCAACTGTCTTTTGCACATTTATTTTGTACCCTGAGACTTTGCCAAAGTCCTTTATCAGTAAAAGTGGGTTTTTGACAGATTCTCTTGGGTTTTTGAGGTATAGGATCATATCGTCAGCAAAGAGGGTTAACTTAACTTTCTCTTTTCCTTTTTGGATATCCCCAATTTTCTTCTCTTGTCTAATTGCTCCAGCTAGGACTTTCAAAACAATGTTAAAAAGAAGGGTGAGTGTGGGCAGCCTTGTCTTGTTCCCATTTTCAGGGAAATGTTTCCAGTTTCTGTCCATTTAGCAATATGCTGGCTGTGAGATTATCTTAGATGACGCATACTATTTTGAGGTATATTTCTTCTATGCCTAGGTGTTTGAGGATTTTTATTAAGAAGAGATGCTAGATTTTATCAAAAGCTTTTTCCACATCTAATGATATAATCATGTGGATCTTGTTTTTACATTTGTTGATGTACTTAATTACATTTATAGTCTTGTGGATGTTGAACCAGCCCTGCATTTCGGGGATGAAGCCTACTTGGTCATGGTGGATGATTTTTGAGATGTGTTGTTGGATCTGATTTGCTATAATCTTGTTGAGAATTATGCATCAGTGCTCAATAGGGATATTGACCTGTAGTTCTCTTTTTTGTTGGCCCATTACCCGGTTTGGGTATCAATGTGATGCTATCGTCATAAAATGATTTGGGTATAATTCTGTCTTTCTCAATTGCCTGGAATACTTTCAATAGGATTGGTTTCAGCTCCTCCTTGTACGTTTTGTACAATTCTGCTGGAAAGCCATCTGGTCTAGGGATTTTTTTTTGTAGGTAGTTTTCTTATGGCAGAGTCAATTTCCTGGGTTGTTATTTGTCTTTAGTGTCTGTGTGCCTTCTTGTTTCTACCTTGGGAGGTTGTGTGGTGTCAGAAAGTCTTCCATTTCACTTAGGTTATCAAGTTTGTCTCCATACAGGTATGCATAGTAGTCTCTGATAATCTTTTGTATTGCTTCGGGGTCAGTTGTAATTTGATCTTTTGTATTTCTAATTGTGTTTACTTGGGCTTTTGCTCTCTTTTTCTTGGTCATTCTGGCTAGGGGGTCCATCATCTTATTTATTCTTTGAAAGAAGCAGCTTTTAGATTTGTTGATTTTTTTTTTTCTATGATATTTTTGTCTTCTTTGTCCCATATTTGGGCTTTTACTTTGGTGTTCTGGATTCTTCTTCTAAGGTTAGGGTTTTGGCGGTCTTCTCTTTCCAGCTCCCTTAGGTGATTTGTTAGACTGTTAACTTGTGCTCTTTCCATTGTTTTGATGTGTGTTTGCAGAGATATAAATTTTCCTCTTAGATCTGTTTTCATGGCATACCAAAGGTTTTGGTAGGATGTTTCTTCATTTTAATTTGTTTCCAGGAATCTTTTAATTTCTGGGTTTTTTGTTTGTTTGTTTTGTTTTGTTTTGTCTTGTTTTTGAGTCAGAGTATTACTCTGTCACCCAGGCCTAGGCTAGAGGGTAGTGGCATGCTCACAGCCACCACAGCCTCAATCTGCTGGGCTCAGATGATCCTTCCACCTCAGTCCATCTGGGACTACAGGTGTGTGCTACCATGCCCAGCTATTTTTTTTTTTTAATTTAGTGTAGAGATGAGGTCTCACCAAGTTACCTGGGCTGGTCTTGAACTCGTAGGCTCAAGCAGTCCTCTTATCTCAGCCTCCCAAAGTACTGGGATTATACGTGTGAGCCACCATGCTCGGCTTAATTTCCATTTTAATTTCTGTGTTGACCCAGTAGTTGTTCAGCATTATGCTGTTTAATGTCCATGTCTTTGTGGGCTTTGGGGAAGTTTTGCTGGTGTTTATATTTATTTTTATTCCACTGTGGTCTGAGAAGGTGCATAGCAGTATTTGATCTTATGAAATTTGTTTATGCTTGATTTATGGTCAAGATTGTGATCAATCTTGGAATACGTTCCATGTAGTGACAAATAGAATGTATATTCTGTGGTTTTTGGGTGGCATGTTCTGTAGGTAGCTATTAAGTCCATTTGATCAAGCGCCTAGTTGAGGTTATAGATCCCTTCATTGAGTTTTGTTTGTTTGTTTGTTTGTTTTTGCCTCAGCGATCTATTTAGGGTTGTTAGGCCCCAGCTATAAGAGTTTTAGAGTTAATATCTTTTTTTAGTTTACTTAGTAGTTGCTTTGTAAATGCTGGTGCTCCTGTGTTGATTGCATATGTTTAGAATGGATATTTCCTGTTGATATATTGAACCTTTTATCATTATGTAGTGTCCTTCCATACCATTTTAAATTTTTGATAGCTTAAAGGTTTTGTCTGATGTTAAGATTGCAACTCATGCCTGCTTTTGTGATTCATTCACCTAGAAACTTGTTTTCCATCCTCTAACTTTAAGTCTGTGCATCTCCCTTGTGATGAGATGAGTTTCCTTGCTGCAGCAAATTATTGGGTCATGGTTTTTTTCATCCAGTTGGCATTCTGTGTCTTTTCAGTGGTGCATTTAGTCCAATCATGTTCAGGCTGATTATTGAAATATGATGTTTATCCCCATCATGAGCTTTTTTTTTTTTTTTGAGTTAGAGTCTCACTCTGTCGCCCATACTGGAGTGCAGTGGCCGCTCCCGGACACCACAGCCTTTACCTGCTGGGCTCCAGCGATCCTTCCACCTCAGCCTTCCAAGTAGCTGGAACTATAGGCGCATGCTACCACACCCGGCTAGTTTTTTGATTTATTGTAGAGATGAGGTCTCGCCAAGTTGCCTAGGCAGGTCTCGAACCTGCAGGCTCAGGCAATCCACTCACCTCAGCCTCCCAAAGGCACGGGATTACAGGCTGAGCCACCGAGCCTGGCTATGAGCTTTTTATAAAGTTTTTTTCTTTGTTTCTTTTAGCTTTTGGGATGATGTATGTGTGTTTTTAAGTTTGCAGTTGCAATGTATTCTCTGTTAAATCTGTGTTCTGCTGTACTCTTGGGAAGTGCATGGCCATTCTTTTTTTATACTTTCTTCTGTGCTTAATACCTTTTTAAATGTCTCCTGTAGAGCTTATCTGGAAGCTGCATAATCTCTTAGGGATTGGATGTCTGGGAAGGATTTTAATTCTCCATTTTTTGTTTGTTTGTTTGTTTGTTTACTTGTTTGTTTGTTTTGAGTTGGAGTCTCACTCTGTCGCCCAGACTGGAGTGCAGTGGCCACTCCTGGCCACCGCAGCCTCGACCTGCTGGGCTCCAGCAATCCTTCTGCCTCAGCCTTCCAAGTAGCCGGAATTACAGGCATGCACTACCATGCCCAGCTGATTTTTTGATTTATTGTAGAGATGAGGTCTCGCTGCCCAGGTGGGTCTCTAACCTGCAGGCTCAGGCAATCCACTCACCTCAGCCTCCCAAAGGCACAGGATCACAGGCTGAGCCACCGAGCCTGGCTTAATTCTCCATTGTTGACGAAGCTGAGCTTGGCTGGGTTGGAAATTCTTGGTTGAAATTGTTTATCTTTGAGGACTTTGAATATTAGACTCCAGTCCTTTCTAGCTTGTAGTGTTTCTGCTGATAGGTCCGCTGCTATTCTGATTTGTTTTCCCTGGTAGGTAGTGTGACCTTTCTCTCTTGCTGCCTTTAGAACTTTTTTTGTGCCTATTTTATGTAGGTGAATTACTATGTGTCTAGGAGTTGGTCTTCCTATTTGATGTTTTGCAGGGGTTCTCTGTATCTCTTGTGTTTGAATGGTCACATCTCTAGTGAGATAGGGAAAGTTTTCTTGGAGAATCTTCTGGAATACTTGCTCCAAGGTTTTCTCCATTTCCCTTTCTTCTTCTGGGATACCAATCAGGCATAGGTTCGGCTTCTTGATATAGTAGCACATCTCTTGTAGGCTTTGTTCTTTTCTTCTGAGTTTTCTTTCTGTTTTTTACAGATCGGGTTAATTTTGTGTTTTGGTCTTCAAGTTCTGAGACTTCTTCTTCTGCTTGATATGTCTGCTTTCCATGCCTGTCATCTTGTTATTTATTTACTGGATGAAATTTTTTATCGCCCAAATCTCTGTTGCAAGTTCTTTCAGTATTGCTTCTTGTCTTTCTTGAGTCTTACTCACTCTTTCCATCCATTCCCTAATATCTGTTGTATTCTGGGACCAGTTGCTGGTGACTTCCATTGTTTGGGCTCTGTGTTCTGATTTTTCAGGTGTTTCTTTTTGTAACACTGGAAATTATCTCCACTGAGTTTTCCTCATTTGTAATAGATCTCTTTCTTTTCTCTTTAGTCCAGTTATCCAGTGGCAGTGGGAGAAACTTTCACTTCTGATATCTTCTCAGCCCTCTGTTCTTCCCTGATCAGGGCTCTGAATTTGTATCTGTTCTATTTTGAAACAGGATTGTGAATGGGAAGCTTTGCTGTCTCTTGTAGTTTTGAGAGTTGAATGGGGTGAAGGTTAGGGAGCTGATATTCAGAAACTACTTGCAAATCACAACATTCACTGATTGTGGTATGGGTTCCCTGAGACCCACTCCACACCAGCCCTCTATATGATGATGTATTGGATATCTGTGTGTACCCACTGAGTCAAAGATACAGTAACAGCAATGAGGAGGACAGCAGAAAATAGCATGAAATGAGATGGGCAAAAAGGAAAAATATTAATAAGTTAACAAACAGGCCTGCCCTCTTGTGGCAGGTTCTGTAATAGTTGCTCTCAGCTGCCCCTCTACTGTCTCCTGTAGAACTTCAGCCTCATTCACAATCTTCCCAGTGTCCAGCCCAGGGAAGGAGGAGGGGGCAGTGGGGATAGGTGGGGCTTCAGCTCTCTCCTCCCACTCTGTTATGATCAGGGGGATCCCCTCTGGTAGGGAGGTTCAGGATTGTCTCTGCTTCAGGTATTGGCGGAGGGTGCCCCAGCCAATATCCTAGAGTAGAGTCCTCCTATTGTGGCTGACATCCTGGCCTTACCTGGGTTTGTCCCTCTCAGTTGTGCCCCAGCTGTGGGGATCTGTCATTCAGAGGATTGCTGGGGAGGAGGGGGTTGGGTCAGCCCTAGTTTCATTGCCTATCTCTTCTGAGGTTTTCCTTGTTCTTTTCTGGCCACACCCTTTGTCCTGCAGCTGAATCAGGATAGAGGGTGGGGTGCCTGAGACTCAGCACTCATCCTGTCCATCCGGAGTTTATACTTTCAGGATATTCCCTCTGGGTGATGATCAACACCTGAGTAGTTAATCTGCTGGTCACAGAGATTGGGTCAGATCTGTTGCTCCATGGTGAGCAAGCCAGAGCACTTTCCTGCCCAGTTTCCAAGAGGGTGCCAGAGTGCCTGCTTCATCTTTTCCAGTGTGGCTCTACCTCTGGAATCCCTTGCTGTGTTCTCTCTGCAACCCTTGCTGCCAGTGTCCAGTCAGATGTTGCAGTGGTGAGGCAGAGCCTGGAGCCAGCAGCTTCTTCCTGGGAAGTTTTCTGAGGGTTTTTATCATGAAGGGATGCTGGATTTTATCAAATGCTTTCTCTACCATCTGTTGAAATGATCATAAGACTTTTGCTTTTAATTCTGTTTGTATAGTGGCTCATGTTTATTGACTGGTATATGTTGAACCACCCTTGCATGCCTGGAATAAAACCCAGTTGGTCATGGTATATTGTTTTTTATGTGCTGTTGAATTCAGTTTTCTAATATTTTGTTGAGAATTTTTGTGTCTATGTTCATAAGGGATATTGGTCTGTAGCTTTCCTTTTTTGTTGTGTTTTTTCCTGCCTTTGGTATCAGAGTGATACAGGCCTTGTAGGATGAGTTAAGGAGGATTCCCTCCTCTTCAATCTTGTGGAATAACTTCAGTAAAATTGGTGCCAGTTTTTCCTTGAAGTTCTGGTAGAATTCTACTGTGAGTTCATCAGGTCCTGGACTTTTTTTTGTTGGGAGACGTCTAATTACAGTTTCAAACTCACTACACATTATTGGCCTGTTCAGGGTTTCTGTTTCCTCCTGGTTCAAGTTTCGAGATTGTATATTTTCAAGAATTTATTCATTTCCTTTAGATTGTCCATTTTGCTTGCATACAGGCATTCATAATATTCTTGGATGATCTTTTGAATTTTCATTGTATCAGTTGTAATGTTTCCATTTTCATTTCTGATTGAGCTAATTTGAATCTTCTCTCTTTGCTTCTTAATTAATCTAGCTAGTGGTCTGTAACTTTTTTCTGTCTTTTCAAATAACCAACTTAGTTTCATAGATCCATTGTATTGTTTTTATTTCCATTTTATGTAGTTCTGCTCTGATTTTCACTATTCCTTTTCTTCTGCTAGACTTGGATTTGGTTTGTTCATGTTTTTCTAGTTTTTTGAGGTGTGATGTTAGGTTGTCAATATGCAACTTTCAGTCTGATTAATGTATGCTGTAAGTATGATAATGTATGCTGTAAGTACTATAAATTTTCCTCTAAGCACAGCTATTGCAGTGTCCTAAAGGTTTTGATAACTTGTTTCATTGTTGTCATTTGTTTCGAGGAATTTTAATTTTTTTTTTTTTTTTGAGTTGGAGTCTCACTCTGTCACCCAGACTGGAGTGCAGTAGCCGCTCCCGGCCACCACAGCCTCGACCTGCTGGGCTCCGGCGATCCTTCTGCCTCAGCCTTCCGAGTAGCCGGAATTACAGGCGCGCGCTACCCCGCCCGGCTGATTTTTTGATTTATTGTAGAGATGAGGTCTCGCCTGCCCAGGCGGGTCTCGAACCCACGGGCTCAGGCAATCCACTCACCTCAGCCTCCCAAAGGCGTGGGATTACAGGCTTAAAATTTTGATTTTGATTTCGTTGTTGACCCAAGGATCGTTGAGGAGCAAATTGTTTAACTTTCATGATTTTTTTTTTTTTGGACTTGTGAGTTCTTCCTGTAGTTAATTTCTAGTTTTATTCTGTGGTCTGAGAATGTGCTTGATATGGTTTTGATTTTTTAAAATTTATTGAGACTTGATTTGTGGCTTACCATATATTCTGTCTTGGAGAATGTTCCATGTGCTGATGAGAAAATGCATATTTTATGGTTTGGGGATGGAATGTTCTGTTGCTATCTGTTACTTTCATTTGTTGTAGGGTCTGGTTTAACTCCAATCCTTTTTTTTATTTTTACTTTCTGCCTCGATGATCTGTCTATTGCTGTCAGTAGAGTGTTAAAGTCTTTCACTATTATTGTATTGCTGTTATCTCTTTTTTTTAGGTCTAGTATATTTGTTGTATAAAGCTGGGGCTCTGGTGTTAGGAACACATATATTTAATATTATATCTTCTAGTTGCATTGATCTCTTTATCATTATTTAATGGCCATCTTTTTATTTTTTTCTGTTGTTAATTTAATGTCTGTTTTATCTGATATGAGAATGGCTACTCCTGCTCATTTTTGGTTTTCATTTGTGTGAAATATTTTCCCCCACCCCTTTACCTTGATTCTATAGGGAGTCTTTGTATGTTAAGTGAATCTCTTGGAGGCAGCAGATGTTTGATTTTATTTTTTTATACATTCTGCCAGTCTGTATTGTTTTAGTTGGGCATTGAGACCATTTATGTTCAGTGTTAATAATGACATGTAAGGTACTATTTCTTTCATCATAGTGGTGGTTATCTGGTTATTTTGTTTATTTATTTTCTGTATTGTGTTGGTGTTCCATAAGGCCTGTGAACTTCATGATTTCCAGTGTTTTTCTACTGATGTATTTTGACCTTTTGTTTCAGTATTTAGAACTCCTTAAGGTATTTCTTATATGCTGGTCTAGTGGTGATTAATTCCCTCAGCATTTGTTTGTCTAAGAAAGACTTCATTTCTCCTTCATTTATGAAACTTAATTTTATGGGATACATAATCCTTGTCGGACTGCTATTCTGTGTGTGGAGATGGAAGATGGGGCCCAGATCCCTTCTGGTTTGTGGAATTTCTTCTGAGAAGTCTGCTGTTAATCTGATAGGTTTGCCTCTGTAAGTTATTTGATGCTTTTTTTAAAAAAATCTTACTGCACTTAACATTCTTCCCTTCACAATAACTTGCATAACCAGTTGATCTTTTTGCAATGGATCTTCTGCTGTTTCTTGGGGCTTCTTGTATTTGGATCCCTAAATCTCTGGCAAGGGCAGGGAAGTTTTTCTCCATTATTCCCTCAAATAGGTTTTCCAAGCCTGTTGCTTTATCTTCTTCCTCAGGACAGTTACTGTTCCTAGGTTTGGACATTTTACATAATCCCACATTTCTTGGAGATTTTGTTCCATTCTCTTGATAATTTTTTTCTTTATTGCTGCCTGATCGGGTTAATTCAAAAGCCTTATCTTCAAGTTCTGAGATCTTTTCTTCTGCTTATTCTACTTTTAAAACTTTCCCCTACATTTTGTATTTCCCTGAATCATTCTTTCATGTCTAGAATTTCAGCTTGTTTATTTTTTTACTTTTATTTCTTTAGGTGTCTCCTTGGAGAATCTTTCATCTATGTCCTGAATAGTTTTTTTTAATTTCTTTATGTTGGCTTTCAATTTTCTCCTGAAGCTCATTGATCAATTTTATAATCAACCTTTTAAAATCTGTGTCTGATATTTCAAATATTTCATTTTGGTTAGCCTCCATTGCTGAGGAGTTTTAATGGTCTTGTTGGGGGTGTTGGAGAACTCTGCTATTTCATTTTGTCAGGATTATTTTTCTGGGTTCCTTCTCATTTGGGTAGACTATTTCTTCTTATTTTGGGTTGATGGGGGCTGACATAGGCACTGGAGGATTTCCTTGCTTATATATAACTTTGGTGTGGTGAGTTTTTCAATTGCCAACTGTAGCAGTTCTGTGCTGGGAATCTGCACAGAACTGCTGGAGTGGCTGGAGTGTCTTGGAAAGCAGTGTTATCTGGGGTCTGGGATCAGGCCTTTCCCAAAGCTGAGGTATTATATCAGATGTGGTGGACTGTGCTGTTGACCTCCAACCAGGAAGTGGTGCTTGTGGGGAAGGGCAGCTGCAATGGTGACTGTGGGGTTTCTCCTTGGCAAATGATGCTCCAAGAAAGTGCTCAACCAACCTAGCTGAAGGGTGGGGCTCTGGGGATTACCCAATTTCTCTGTTTTGAGCCTTTGAGGGGAGTTGGGGGGGAAGGAGCTCAAGCACCCTGCTGGTGTGCACACTTGGCTACCTTGGTGTGGTTTAGGAGGGAGTCCCAAGCCACTGGAGTAACACTGTTGTGCATGGCATGCACAGGAGAGTTTACATGGGGAGTGAGAGATTGCTATGGCAAGGTGTCCCACCAGGCATCCCACTTTAACCTCAGGCTGTTTGCCTTTTGAATATCAAAGTTAAGTCAGCCTCAGGTGTTTTCATGGCAGTCCACCCCAGCTGAGAACTGTTTGCTGCTGAAAAGTTTGCCCTCGGGGCCTGCCCTATCCCAGGCCAGCTAGAAAGCAGTCATGCAAGGGTTGAGTTCCTGGGATATGATGGATGGTGCTGCACCACTCCATGTGGGCTTCAGCAGAGCACAGCTGTGGGTTAGGCAGTTTCCTGTCAGAGATTGGAGTCCCACAAGTCTCAGGGGCCCTCCAAGTCCACTGTAGAAGCACAGAACTCCTGAAGTTCCCTCACTCACCTTCCCCACTGCATCCAGAGACTGCTGGTGGTCTGTGATCCAGTTAAGAATGTAACTAGCTCCAGCCTGGGTCAGTGGATTTTTTTCTCCTTTTTGCACTATGTTGTTGTTGCTTCTTTGATGAGTTGTGAGGTGTGCTGCTGGTCTTGTTCATCTCTGGGTACTGAGGAAGCTCTTTCTATCTTGGTTTACTTTGTAAGAGAAACACACTCTAGCTGCCTCACATCGGCCATCTAAATCCAACCTTCCTACCCCAATAAGTTTTTAAAATATGTTATATCCAGGTTCATTAGGGGACACTTCTTGGGGTCAGGAGGTAATTCTGTATTTAGTCTAAATTACACACAAATAATAAAAACTCAAAAACAACGGTCAGGACTGGAATCCAATAACAGGTAGGTGTGTGTAGTTATCTTTTGAAATACAATTTCTCTCTCTCCAGGCCCTCATTTTAATCAAAGACAAATAATAGTAGGACTGACTTGTGTGCAAATAGGTTTTAGTCTTATTATAGCTGGTCTGATTATTTATCATTTGACAATATTTCCCATACAGTTTTACCAAATCCTACCATAGATGTCAAAAGGTTCAAAAACATTTTACCAAATCTGAATCACACATCCTCTTATTTATTTGTTTTTGAGAGGAAAAGCAAATGGTAATATCATACATATAGTATAAGTCTACATTAAGGTAATGTGTTTAAAAAGATTTTTAAAAGTACAAAACATTGTTTAGAAATACATACCTTCATAAAAGTGTATAAACATGCGTTAGAATGATAAACACCAAATTCAGGACAAAAGGGAATGGATTCTTTTGGGAAACAGAGTTTGCATTAATTATATTTACGCATTTTTTAATTTTAGAGTTGTGGGGTACATGTGAGGATTTCCTATGTAAGAAAATTGCATGCAGGTGAGGCTGGGCTTCTAGTGGACCCTTTCTCCCTTGATAGTGTACCTGGTACCCAATGTGTTGGTGCCCCTTATCCCTTCTCCCTCCCTCTGTTAGCAGTGTCTATAGTCTGTTGTTCTCCACTTTGTGCTCATGTGACCAGTAATCAGGGCCTGCTTATGAGTGAGAACATGTAGTATTCAGTTTTTTGTTTCTGTGATAGTTCACTTAGTATGATGGTCTCCTGCTGCATCCATGTTGCTGCAAAGGACATTAATTTGTTTTTCTTTATGGCTGCATAATATTCCATTGAGTATATGTACCACATTTTCTTTGTCCAGTCTACTTTTGGTGGGTATCTGGGTTGGTTGCATGTTTTTGCTGTTGTAAATAGTGCTGCAATGAACATATATGTGCAGGAGTCTTTTTGGTAGAGCGATTTATGTTCATCTGGGTGTATTCCCAGAAGTAGATTGCTGGATCATATGGAAGCTCAATTTTTAGTTCTTTGAGAAAATTTTACACTGCTTTCCACACAGCTAGAAGTAACTTACATTCCCACCAGCAGTGTAGAAGTGTTCTATTTTTGTTGCAGCCATCGATTTTTTAATGATAGCCATTCTTTCTGGTGTGATATCTCATCGTAGTTTTGATTTGCATTTCTCTGATGATTAGTGAGGCTGACCATTTTTTTCACATGTTTGTTGGCTGTTTGCATATCTTTCTTTGAGAAGTGTCTGTTCACGTCTTTTGCCCACTTTTTAATGGGTTTTTTTTTTTCCTATCGCTTTGCTTGAGGTCCTTGTAGATACTAGATGTTAGACCTTTGTCAGATGCAAAGCTTGCAAATATGTTTTCCCATTCTGTGGAATGTCTCTTTACTCTCTTGATGGTTTCTTTTGCTGTGTAAAAATATTTAGTTTGATAAGGTTCTACCTTTCAATCTTAGCTTTTGTTGCACTTGCTTTTGACAACTTGGCCATGAATTCATTGCCTACTTTGATGTCCAGGAGAGTGTTCCCTAAGTTTTCTTATAAGATTCTTATAGTTTGAGGTTTCACATTTAATTTCTTGATCCAATTTGAGTTAATTTTTGTATATGGTGATAGTTAGGGGTCCAGTTTCATTCTTTTGTATGTGGTTAGACAGTTTTCTCAGCACCATTTGCTAAATATTGTTTCCTTTTCCCATTTTTTTTTGTCAGCTTTGTCGAAGATGAGTTGGTTGAAGTGATGTGGTTTTATTTCCAGATTCTCTTTCCTGTCCCATTGGTCTATGTGTCTATTCCTATACTAGTACCATGCTGTCTTAGTAAAGTCTAGAAGTGTGATTACTCCAACTTTTTTCCTTTTGCTGAGGATTGTTTTAGCTCTTCAGGCTTGTGTTTTCTTCTGTATGAATTTCTGTATTGTCTTTTCTGTGTTTATGAAAAATGATGCTGTCAATTTGATAGGAATTTTGTTGAATCTGTAGATTGCCTTGGGTAGATAGTTATTTACTTAACTAGGATGATAAACAAAATACCTCAAAAGCAATACAGAAAGTTTCATGAATATAAAAACCTTAAACCCTTGTTTTTGAATCAGGGCCTGGCTGAAGTGCAGTGGCATCATCATGGCTCACCACACAACAACCCCTAAGCTTAAGTCATCCTTGTGCATCAGCCTCCTGAGTAACTAGGACTACAGGCGTGCGTCACCATGCCTGACTCTTTTTTTTTTTTTTTTTTTGAGTTGGAGTCTCACTCTGTCGCCCAGACTGGAGTGCAGTGGCCGCTCCCAGCCACCGCAGCCTCGACCTGCTGGGCTCCGGTGATCCTTCCACCTCAGCCTTCCAAGTAGCCGGAATTACAGGCATGTGCTACCACGCCCAGCTGCTTTTTTATTTATTGTAGAGATGAGTTCTCGCTGCCCAGGTGGGTCTCGAACCCACGGGCTCAGGCAATCCACTCACCTCAGCCTCCCAAAGGCGCGGGATTAAAGGCTGAGCCACCGAGCCCAGCTTCTGACTCATTTATTTTATTTTATTTTTGTAGAGATAAAGTCTTGCTATGTTGCCCAGGCTGGTCTCAAACTCCTAGGCTCAAGAAATCCTCTTGCCTCAGCCTCCATACATGCTGGTATTACAGAAATGAGCCAACATGCTCAGACAAAAACCTTAACCCTTTTAAGGCTCAATTGTTTTGAGTAATTAAAAAGCCCAATAAAGACAATGTAGGAATTATCTTGATAAAACATAAAACCTTTGTTTTTAGGCCAATCTTCAAAAAGATAAAGAAAAACCTGTGATGTCATTGCTTTTCCTAAAAACAATGAATGACCCTGATTATGTCCAGGGTCATGAATGAATATTATATTATAGAGGAAAGTTAATAGGAAAACTGGTACCTTGGGCAGGGAGACACATGGCTCTTAGTGACAGCATAGGAAGTTTCCTGGTAACATGAAACAATTCTGACATTTCAAAAAATCAAGAGTACAAAAGCATGTTACGATTTGAGAAACACATTGCTTTTCTAGACTTCCAAGATTAACATTTTAGCATTATGCCATAACAGCAAAATTAGAACCAGGGGGGAAAAGCTGACAAAAAAAGTTGAAAGAGAGTTATCATCCCAGTCAAGCAAAAAGACAGACCTTTTCAAGGGTTAAAGGAAAAGAAAACAATAATATATAAACTACAACTAATATGTAACAAGGTACAGGAAAAGTTGAACTTCTGAGATATAAATCTGAGACGGTTAAAAAGAAATAGTTTTCAGAATTAAAAGTCAGCATTTCTTGCAACCTCATTGAAAGCAAATCAATATGTCAAGAAAACCTTTTTTAACCAAAGTTTTTAGTTTTGTATTAGTGTATTTTGAATATCACAACTGATTTTAATAAGACCTTAACCAAAGATATTCAATCTCAGTTTTGACTGCAAAGTAAGATTTCTGTAAACTTTTTATAACCTCTTACCATTTTTTCCCATTTTCTTTTCCAACTTTCTAATTTCCATTCAGTTTTATCTACCATTTTTATTTATTCGATTTGAAATAATCCTTAAACACTTCTAAACTAGGCAAAATTCCTTTCTCTTAAACAAAAACCATATTCCTGTGTCTTATAACTTTCTTTAACAAAACCATATCCTATTTTACATATACATTTTGTATATAGAATTGCCTCTCTTGTATCTAGTAGTCTCAGCAATATATATCAATCACAATATTAACTCCTAGTAACCCTTATTTATAATTATTATTTTTGAGTGAGAGTCTCTATCACCCAGGCTGGGGTGCAGTGGCATGCTGCTCACAGCCACCACAGCCTCGATCTGGTTGCTGGGCTCAGTAATCCTTCCACCTCAGCCTTCCAGGCAGCTGGAACTACAGGCATGTGCCACCATGTCCGACTAATTTTTTGATTTATTGTAGAGATGAGGTCTCACCAAGTTGCCCAAGCTGGTCACAAACCTGTGGACTCAGGCAGTCCTCTCACCTCAGCCTCCCAAAGTGCTGGGATTACAGGCTTGAGCCGCCACACCCAGTTAGTAACCCTTATTTTAGTGAAAAACCTAGGATGCAAAAAAAATCTTAAAATTTTGGCCATATATCAGTACTTTATATATAAGAATCATTTATAATCCTTAAAATCATGTTTCCTTATAAATTTTCTTAATTGGAAATGACCGAGATAATCAATGAGTATCTATAATTTCATTATAGACATTTATCCCATTTATACTGTATTTATTTTTAGCAGTTTATCTAGATTATTTATGATAACTGAGATATTGGACAAAGCTAGTCATCATTTCAAGTTATTTCCTTGTTAACCATTTTATAGCCTGTGAATACCAAGTGTTCACCTAAGTAAGAAATTTAAAATTAAATACGTGAGTATTTTACCAGTAACGCAGAAAATTCCATTATTTTTGTGAAATCGGCAATAATAAATTACTTATCAAAAAATCACATAAACAAAGATTATTCTGTTTTTGGCTAGGTTTATAACTTTATAACTTTCATGCCCAATCCTGATATCTTAAAATAAATATTAACTGACTAGTGAACAGGCAAAAATTTATGCTGACAATTCTGAAGACATTTTTATTTTATCAGTAATTTTAAAGTTACATTTTATTTGCCAAAGATTACTAAAGTCACATGAACTTGAAAAGCATTTTGGCTTATTTACTGAATTTATAAGTACACTTTCACTTATAAGTGAATTTTGTGTCATGTTGATACAATGTATAACATAAAACATGTATATATGTAAACAAGACAATTGGATCCAACTTATTTCCTGATGAAACTAGAACCAATTTAAATTGCTAAATTTATTGTCCCCAATGGGTAAAGCAGTTTTCATGGCAGTTTGATTTTAAAAGAGCGCTTTCATCCCCCTTTTTCCCTTCAGCCAAGTAACTTTGAATTAGTAACACCAAGGAAAGTAAGTTTTATCTTCACACCAGTAGAAAAGAATAGCAGGTTTAATCTCAACACCAGTAGAGAAGTCAGCAGATTCAAAGATGGCAGGAAAAAAAATTGGCAAAGAACTTAGAAGACTACATGTTAACTCTTTAGTTACAGGTTTTTAAAACGAATAATAACTATTTGAGCTCTGAATTTTTCTTGATGTAATTTGACCATCAATTTTAAAATATGCACTAAAATGGGCCATAATATGTAACCAGCTGGAGTCCCAGAAAACCTGCCATGCCTGATGTTTGAGAATCCCATTTTGGCTGTTTCAATGTTATATCTCCTTTAGTAAACCCCTTCCATCTAGGGAGAGATACTTGCTGGAATGCTGACTGGAATTTGGTTGTCCAGTGCTTTGTTTTTTCAATTTGAGATAATTTATTTCTCATTGTAAGAGCTCAACATAGCACTACATCTTGGATCCCCAAAATGAGAGAAACACCATGGGACTGGAGTAGAGATGGAAGGAGAAGTAAGGGAAGGAGAAGGGAGAGGAAAGGTACAGCTAGAAGAAGTAAGAGGGGCTTACTTTGTAAATTTTTTACATGTACCATTTTCTTAAGTTTTTTTTTTTCTTCCTTGTTTACAGAGTCTCTTTTTCTAGAGATCTCATAAGGATTTTGCTGTGACTATCAAAGTCTTTAACCTCGGCTAAGCTAAATATTGTTACACAGACCAAAAATACAGACAGACAGACAAAAACCAGAACCAGGTCAGACTGAGTATCTCGGTGGTTGAAGCTTTTTAGTATTGCCTTTCTTCTTTGGTACTCAAACCCAAACCAAATTCAGGACTCTAACCTGACTAGAATCCCTCTAGGGTGGAACTTGAACCCAATCCTAGATGGATAGAACTCTAACCCACAATTCTAGACCATAAGAATAGGACACAAATCCACAATTCTTTTGATGAAATCAAAGAGAATTAAAGGTTTGACACATGTTAGTGAGGTACTCACCAGAAAGACATCTAATCCAGAAGCAGTTTCTTGAACACAGTGGAAACACCAGAGCCCTACAGCCAAGCCTTTAGACAAACTGAGGATTGGTGAAGGGAATCTGTACACCACCAAGGGACTGTAGTACCTCAGACAGGTTTTGTTCCATCTGGGGCTCCAGATTGCTATAGAATAAAAAGGGGTTCACTGCCCGAGACACTAGAAGCCAATACTATGACACTGAGTTTTTGAGAAAAGAAAAGCTTTATATTGAAAGTTGACTCCTAAGGAGACAGGAATCAAGCCCAAATCTGCTTCCCTATGCTGGCTTCAAGGCAGTATTTTTTTTTTTTATAAAAGGTTTAGGGTACCTCTTCCTTGCCTTAGGGAGGTGAATCTCCTCTTTTTCTCTCTCTCTCTTTCTAATTTACTTTCTAAATAAACTATATTTTCTAATCTAAAAAAAAGAAAGAAAAGGTTTTGGGTATGTATTCTGAGATTAGTAGGTGATTGGCAAAAAGAAAGGGAAGGTTTGAAAAGTCCTTAGCCACACACAGTTGCCTATTCATGCTAACTCATGGGTCATGTGCAAATTTGTGGGGAGTTAGTATGAAACATACAGTAGAAATTCAGCCTGTGACATCAGCAAACTCATTCTGCACAAACTCCAGTCAATTATTTTGATTCTGATTTCAGCAAGTTCTTTTATCTGATAAGCAGAGAGAATTTCAGTGTTTCCGCAGGTTGTTTCTTTTCTTATCTGCCATCCTGTTAGTCAAGAATTCAAGAATTTCTGTTAGTCATTGGTTTCTTTAACTCTTTGGGGTACGACTTCAATGTGGAATGTTGGGGTCAGTGGGGCCAGTCAGGTAGGTTGTATCTAGCTGTCCCAAAGAGAGGTAGTCAACAGGAGGAAGTTGTATTAGGAAAATGTATGTATCAAGCACAATGAGAAACTGGAGTAGTGTGTCAAAGGTAACTGAGCCCTGCTTCTGGTATGAGAAAGTTAAAATTATATTTTAAATGGTTGTGAAGACAACATAAAATTATAGGTATTCACTACACAAGTTATTGGCCCTGTTAAAATAGTCTGGAGAATGTTGACTTTTCTTTCTTTATTTAGCAGTCATTCAATCTAGTTCAGTTCAGACTGTGTATTCTCTCTCTCTTGTGTTTTTTAAAATTAATTTTAGTTATTATGACTACATGATACCTATATATAATTATGAAGTACATGTGATGTTTTGGTACAGGTATACAATGTACAGTGATCAAATCACAATAATTGAAGTCTTTATCACGTCAACCATTTATCATTTCTTTGTGTTAGGAACATTCCAATTTCACTCTTTTAGTTATTTTTAAATATGCAATAAATTATTGTTAACTATAGTCACCCCATTGTGCTACCAAATTCTAGGTCTTATTCATTCTACCTAACTTATTTTGTACCCATTAACCATCCCCACTTTATTCTTCCGCCCCCCCCCCCCGCCACAATCCCCAGCGTTTGGTAGCCATCAATCTATATTCTGTCTCCATGAGTTCAGTGTTTAAAATTTTTAGCTTTTACATATGAGTGAGAATATGTAATATTTGTTTTTCTTTCTTTCTTTCTTTCTTTCTTTCTTTTTTTTTGAGTTGGAATCTCACTCTGTCGCCCAGGCTGGAGTGCAGTGGCACACTCATGGCCACCCCAGCATCAACCTGCTGGGCCCCAGTGATCCTTCCGCCTCAGCCTTCCAAGTAGCTGGAACTACAGGCACATGCTACCACAACCAGCTATTTTTTTTATTATTATAGAGACAAGGTCTCACCATGTTGCCCAGGCTGGTCTCGAACCCGTGGGCTCAGGCAATCCTCTTGCCTTGGCCTCCCAAAGTGCTGGGATTACAGGCTTGAGCCACCGTGCCTGGCCCAATATTTGTTTTTCTATGCCTGGCTTATTTCACTTAGCATAATATCCTCCAGAGCCATCTATCTTGTTCCAAATGACAAGATTTCATTCTTTTTTTATGACTTAATAATACTCTATTCTGTATAGATAGATAGATAAATAGATATAGATATACACATTACATTATATATGTATTATATATATATTAAATTTTCTTTATCCATTCATCTATTGATGGGTTCTTAGTTTGATTTCATATCTTGGCTATTGTGAATAACAGAGGAGTTGCTAGGATAATATGACAGTTCTATTTTTAGGTTTTCTGCGGCTACACTAATTTGCATTCCCACCAACAGTGTTCAAGTTTTCCCCTTTCTCCACATCCTTGCCAGCATTCATTATTGACTGTCTTTTGGATAAAAGCCATTTTTACTGGGGTGAGGTAATATCTCATTGTAGTTTTGGTTTGCATTTCTCTGATGATTAGTGATGTTGAACATTTTTCATATACCTATTGGCTGTTTATGTGTCTTCTTTTGAGAAATGACTGCTTAGATCTTTTGCCCTTTTAAAATTGTATTATTTGATTTTTCCCTATTGAGTTGTTTGAGCCTGTTTGATTCCTTCACGTTTGTTCTTTTTGTTCATGATGGTTTGGCTATTCTTGGTCTTTTGTTATTCCATATACATTTCAGGATTATTTTTTCTATTTCTGTGAAGAATGTCATTGATATTTTGACAGAGATTGCATTGAATCTGTAGATTTCTTTGGGCAGTATGGTCATTTTAATGATATTGATTCTTCTGATCAATGAGCATGAGATGTTTTTTCATTTGTTTGTTTCATCTACATTTTTTTCCTCAGTGTCTTGTCATTTTGCTCGTAGAGAACTTTTACCTCTTTGGTTATATTTATTCTTAGATATTTTTGTAGCTATTGGAAATGCAATTGCCTTCTTGATTTTGTTCTCAGCTAGATTGTTATTGGTGTACTGAAATACTACCGATTTTTATACATTGATTTTGTATCTTGCAACATTACTGAATTTATTTATCAAATCTAAGACCTTTTTGGCAGAGTTTCTAGGTTTTTCAGATCTAAAATTATATTATCAGCAAACAAGGATAATTTGACTTCCTCTTTTCCAATTTGGATGCCTTTTATTTCTTTCTCTTGCATGATTTCTCTGGCTAGAAATTCCAGTATTGTGTTAAATACAAGTAGTGAAAGTGGGTATCTTTGTCTTGTTTCAGTTCTGAGAAGAAAGACTTTCACTCTTGCCCATGATGTTGGCTGTGGGTTTCTCATAAATGGCCTTTTTTACTTTGAGGTATGTTCTTTCTGTGCCTAGTTTGTTGAGGTATTCTGAATTTTATTAAATGCTTTTTCTGCATTTATTGAAGTGATCAAGTATTTTTAGTCCTTATGCTGATTTCTGCACATTTGGTGTAATAGCCACTTCCTATTTTTTAATTTACCCTTATTGGGTGGGGCCTTTATCTTGAAGATGTGACTATGATATTGTTGGGTAGAGCCCCTTGGCTTTGCTTCTGGGTGTGTTCGGTAGTGAAAACTCTGTATAACTTCTTTGACTAGAAACAGTATTAGTAGTATCTGTGATTTCTTTGTGTGTTAGGGTGTGGTTATTGGTGGAGCATGTGGTGAAGTTGTGCTGGGGAGTGGAATGCCTGATAGGCCCATCTTCAGGTTTCAGTGGTAGCTGTGGTGGGCTTAAGCATGTCTATTCTTGTGCCCTGGAGCAGCATCTGTTGCACCTGTGTTGGCAGTTCTAGGTAAGCTCATTCTTGGGCCTCTGGGTGGCTTTCTCAGATGTTGCTTGTAGTGGCAGTTTACTAGGAAGGTAAGTGGACTCTAAAGCTTCTAGGCAGCTGGCCTGGTAGGGACAATGATAGTAGCAGTAGTGGTGAAACAGTCTTCCCTAGAAGTACTCAATTGCTGTACACTTGTCTTGACAGTGGTTGCAACGGGCTGTGCTGGCTGGCCTGTAGGCCAGTAGGTGGCACTTACAGATTGGTGCTAAATGAGGTGATAGTGGTAGGGTGTCTGTGTCCAACCTCTGTCCCCTCTAAGAGAAGTGCTGAGGTGTTCTCCGTGACGGACTGGGTTGTAGAACACCTAAAACCTTTGATTCCACACTCTGTCTCAGAGGGGAGGCAAAGCCGGGCAGAGTCAGATTGGACACACTTGTACTTGGGGACTTCTAATTGTGAGTGCAAGCATTAGTTATGATAAGTGGCAGGGTGATCCTCAGGCCCCTTGGGGAAAATTCTCTAGGCAACTGCTGGTGCACTTAGGTCCTGCCATAGAGAGGGTGGGGCCAATACCAATGGCCAAAGCCTTGGCCAGTGGATGAGGGACTTGTATTTCTCTCGTCCCAGTCCTGGAGGAACTTCCTCTTCCCATCTCAAGCCAGCCTGGCTGTCAAGCCAGCCTGGCTGTTCAGTCAGACTTAACACTTCATGCCTAGTCTGAAGCTCAGTCAGACCATAGGAACCCTGTTAATGACCAAGTCTCCAA
Source organism: Cephalopachus bancanus (assembly GCA_027257055.1). Lineage (NCBI taxonomy): Eukaryota > Metazoa > Chordata > Mammalia > Primates > Tarsiidae > Cephalopachus > Cephalopachus bancanus. The sequence continues at coordinate 35,312 of JAPVLO010001422.1, read as the reverse complement.
GGTAACTCTTTTCCTCCTCTTGTCCTGGGAGAGGTGCCAGCTTCCAGTGTCAGTGGCTGCAGCCTAGGGCATGCTCGCTTCTCAGTCCTGGTTGCAGGAGCCCACACCCTGCTCATTCCCTGGTTCTACAAGCAGCAACCTGAGTTTCCCTAATGCTTGGGACTGGTGCTGCTGATTCCCAAGACCACACATAGTCTGTTAAGAGCTACAATGGAGAATAGTGTCTTATAGTAGTCACTTAGGTCTCAGGAAGGGCATAGGACCAAGAGCATGTTCCCTCCGTAGAGCAGTTTCTTCTCACAGTCTTCCTGGCTGACCCCTAAATTAGATTCAGGGCTTGGGAAGATCAAGGTGCTCTCCCATGGCCTGGATTGTTTGACTCCCCATTGGGAAAGTGGGTGGCAGAAAGACACATCCTCTCCCATATTGGAGAGTCACTCCTAGTTCCCAGATGGTTCTAGCCACTCAGGCTGCCTTTTTTCCTTCTCCTTCCTAGATTTAGTGTTTTCTTTTGCTTTTCTGTTGAACTCTCATATTCTCTCTTGGATAAGTATTCAAAGTTTGACTGTCTACACGCTGTTTTTGTTGTTATAAGTGGACAGGGCATGCTTGAATTGCTTCTAGTCAGCCATCTTGGAAAACGAAACAAAAAAGTTAGTACTGTATTTTATACAATGTAGGTCTATGATTCATTTTTACTTTATTTTTGTAAAGAGTAGTACAAGACTTGTGTCTAGATTAAATTTTTTGCATGAGGATATCAAATTATTCCAGCACAATAAGCTGAAAAGACTGTCTTTTCTCCATTTTATTGCCTTTATTTATTTGACAATGATCAGTTAAATATATTTATTTGGGTATATTTCTGGGTTCTATTCTATTCCATCAATCTACTTTTCTTTTGCCAATATCACACTATCTTGATTACTGTAGCTTTAATTATAAGTCTTATAATTTTAAGGCTTGATAATGTCAGTCTTCCAACTTTGTTCTTTCTCTTCCATATTGAGTTAACAGTTCTTGGTCTTTTGCCTCTCCATATAAATTTTACATATTGTTGATATCTACCAGGTAACTTGCTTGGATTTTGATTGGAACTGCAGTGAATGTCATTGAATGTATAGCTCAAGATAGAAAGAACTGACATCTTGACAATATTGATTCTTTCAATCCATGAACATGAAGTATCTCTCCATTTATTTAGGTTTTTAGATATTTTTCATCAGAGTTTTGTAGTTTTTCTCATATAGATCTTATATTTGTTAGATTTATATCTAAGTATTACATTGGGGGGGTGCTAATGTAAATGATATTATGTTTTTAATTTAAAATTCCACTTGTACATTAAAATCAACAAAAGTGATTGATTTTTGAGTATTAACCTTGCATCCTGCAACCTTGCTTTAATTGCTTTATTAGTTCCCAAAACAGTTTGATTTCTTCCTTCCAAATCTTTATACTTTTTTCTTGTCTTATTGAATTAGCTAGGACTTTTGGATGATGTTGAAAAGCAGTGGGGATATCTTTGCCTTGTTCCTGGTCTTAGCAGGAAAACTTGAGTTCCCACCATTAGGAATTATGTGAGCTGCAGGTTTTTTGTAGATGTCCTTTGTTAAGTTGAGGGGATTCACCTCTATTTCTAATTTACTGAGAGTTTTTTTTTTTTTTAAATCATGAATGTTAGACTTTGTCAGATGCTTTTTCTGCATCTTTTTGTATGATTATGTGATTTTTCTTCTTTAACTTGTTGATATGATGGATTACATTAATTAACTTTGAATGCTGAGCCAGACATGCATATTTGGTATAAATCCCACTTGGTCATGTATAATTCTTTTCACACATAGTTGGATTCCATTTGCTGATATTTTGTTAAGGATATTTTGCATCTATGTTCATGAGAGTTGTTGGTCTGTAGTTTTCTTATAATGTCATTGTCTGTTTTTGGTATTAGGGTAATACTAGCCCTATAGAATGAGTTAGGAAGTATTTTCTTGGAGTCTATCTTCTGAAAGAGATTGTAGAGAATTTATATAATTTATTTCTTAAGTGTTAGGTAGAATTCCACCAGTGAACCCATCTGGGCCTGGGGCTCTGCTTTGGAAGTTTATTAATTATTGATTCAATTTATTTAGTAAATATATGCTTATTTCAATTGTTTATTTTTTTATGTATGAGTTTTGCTAGATTGTGACTTTCAAGAAACTGATCCATTTCATTTAAGTTATCAAATTTGTGGGCATAGAGTTATTCACAATGTTCTCTTACTGTTATTTTAATATTTATGAAACCTGTAGTGATAACCCTTATTCATTTCTTATATTAGTAATTCATGTCTTCTTTCTTCTTTATTTAATTAACCTGGCTAGAAACTTATCAATTTTATTGATCTTTTCAAAGAACCAGTTTTTTGTTTTTATTAATTTTCTCTATCATTTTCCTCTTTTCAATTTTATTGATTTTTCACTCTAATCTTATTATTTTTTTCTCTGTTTACCTTGGATTTAATTTGCTCCCATTTTGCTAGTTTCCTAAGGTAGAAGCTTAGATTATTTAGATCTTTCTTCTTTTTAATATATACATTGAGTGCTATAAATTTCCCTCTAAGAACTGAAATCACTGTACCAAATTTTTGAAAAGTTGTATTTTCATTTTTTATTTAGTTCAAAATATTTAAAAATTTCTCTTGAGAGTTCTTCTTTGACCCATTTGTTATTTAGAAGTATATTGTTTAATTTCCAAGTATATTGGAATTTTCTGGGTTTAGATGAATTCCATTGTGGTCTGAGAGCAGACATTGCATAGCTTTTTTTTTTTTTAGACTGGAAAATATAGTTTATTTAGAAAGTAAATATAAAAGTGGGGGAGAGAGAGAGAAGGGGAGATTCACCTCCTCAAAACAGGGGAGATAACCAAAGCTAAGAAAACATGGTGGCCATAGCTCAAAGAACACATGGCCTGGCCAGTGCTTAACAAAACAGTGGCCTTAAAATTAGTTAAGGTGTGTTTTATGTGAACTTGAGAAGAATATGTAATCTGCTGTTACTTTATGAAGTAGTTTATAGATGTCAATTATACCCAGTTGATAAATGGTACAGTTGAGTTTAACTGTGTCCTTACAGATTATCTGCTTTTCAGGTCTGTTCTTTTCTCATAGAGGGGTGTAAAGTCTCTAAATATAATAGTAGATTAATCTAATTTTCTTTGCAGTTTTCTCAGTTGTGCCTTGTGTTTTTGACATTCTGTTGTTAGGCACATTAACGTTAAGGATTGGTATATCTTCTTGAAGTACTAATCCTTTGATCATTATGTAATGTTCCTCTTATCCCTAATAACTTTCCTTGCTCTTAAATCTGTTCTGTGTGAAATTTTTTTTAATTTATTTTTTATTAGTATTATGTTATCTTTAGATTCTTGTAGATTCCCTTTATCTATTGCTAGTTTGTTGAGAGTTTTTAATATGAATATAGTATACTTACTTTTTCATGTAATTTATTTTGCATTTATTGATATAATTATATAGTTTTTCTTCTTTAAATTACAAATATAAGCCGGGCTCGGTGGCTCAGCCTGTAATCCCATGCCTTTGGGAGGCTGAGGTGAGTGGATTGCCTGAGCCCGCGGGTTCGAGACCCGCCTGGGCAGTGAGACCTCATCTCTACAATAAATAAAAAAATCAGCCGGGCGTGGTAGCGCATGCCTGTAATTCCAGCTACTTGGAAGGCTGAGGCGGAAGGATCACCGGAGCCCAGCAGGTCGAGGCTGCGGTGGCCGGGAGCGGCCACTGCACTCCAGTCTGGGCGACAGAGTGAGACTCCAACTCAAAAAAAAAATAAATAAATAAATAAATTACAAATATGATGGGCTACATTTATTAGTTTTCAAATATTAAATAAACCCTTTATTCTCAGGATAGGCCTCACTTGGTTGTGATATTTAATTTTTTTATACACTGCTGTTTGAATTTGCTAACATATTGCTGAGGATTTTTGCATTTACCTCCAGGAGGAATGTTGATTTGAAGTTTCCTTTCATTGTACAGTCTTTGTATGATTTGATATCAGGTTAAATATGACCTTGTACAATGAGTTGGAAATTATTTCATCTTTTTCTATTTTGTGACAGAATTCTATAGAACTAGAGTTATTTCTTTTTAAAATATTTGATATTTAATGAAACAATTTGTGATGGAGGATTTCTATTTAGGAAGATGTAAGCTAAAATTCAATTTTATCTTCAGGTTTTTGTAGTCTGTTGTGTTATTTATGGTATTGTTTTCTTTCTTTTTTTTTTTTTTTTTTGAGTTGGAGTCTCACTCTGTCGCTCAGACTGGAGTGCAGTGGCCACTCCCGGCCACCGCAGCCTCAACCTGCTGGGCTCCGGTGATCCTTCCACCTCAGCCTTCCAAGTAGCCGGAATTACAGGCACACGCTACCACGCCCGGCTAATTTTTTGATTTATTATAGAGATGAGGTCTTGCCTGCCCAGGCGGGTCTCGAACCCACAGGCTCAGGCAATCCACTTACCTCAGCCTCCCAAAGGCGCAGGATTACAGGCTGAGCCACTGAGCCTGGCTGTTTTCTTTCATCTTAGTTTATTTTGCTATTAATTTGCCCACCTCAAAACTTGCTTCAAGGAGAAGAGCAGCTACATGGAGTGCATTGGTTGACAACATTTAAGGGCAAATGAACTAGTCTCTGCTGCCTGGAACAAAGGGTATCTGTTGGAGAAAACGATGCTGAAAGCTCAGGAAGAAAAGCTGGTGAATGAGATGCTGTGGGAAATAAGAGCTTTAAGAAACTTCCATATATACCTAGGAATCTATAAAGTAATATGAATGCCCAAGTTGGGGTGCATGCTCAGAAAAATACTTTAGGAATCCCTACACTCTCACCTCTGGCTGACCTTCACGATCTACCCAAGTAGGAGGTGAAGACAAGTGCAGAGTGGTAAATTCCCTGGCTCAGTGTTGAAGGCATGTCATAATACACATAGAAACTAACTGCAAGACTAAAATACTTTTTGCTCCAGAAATTTAATAAAATCTCTGTCAAATCACTAAGCTAACAGAAGAGACTTCAGTGACCATATATCACAAAGTATAGTCTTTACAAAGTTAGTTTAGAAAAGTCATTTATATTACCAACAATTTTACATCATACACACAGCAACAGCAAACCCTATAATGGGGGGAAATATGAATTTCAGAGTAACTACATATGTCTAGCTTTCAAGCAAAAATGTATGAGGCATACAAAAAATAAAAAGCTATTACCATTCACATGAGAAAATAGAAATGAACAGAAATTGTCTTTGAGGATGGCCAGATATTGGACTTAATAGACAGATAATTAACACTGACTATGTTAAATATGCTCAAAGAGATACGTAATTGAAATTCTTCAGTCTGAGGAGCAGAAAGAAAAAGAATAAAAATGAATACACCCTAACAGACTTTTGGGAATCCATCAAGCATACTGACATAATAGGAGAAAGAGAAAGGGATAGAAAAACTATTTGAAGAAATGATATCCAAATGTTTCTGAAATTTGATGAAAGGCCTGAATCTATACATACAAGAATCTCAATGAAATCCAAGTATGATAAACTAGAGATGTACATGTAGATACATTGTAATCAAACTGCAAAAAGCCAAAGACAAAGAGATAATCTTGAAATCAGTAAGAAAGAAGCAACTTGTCATGTAGAAGTTGTCATCAATAAAATAAATAACTGATTTTTCATCAGAAACCATGGAGATCAGAAGGCAGTGGGATGGTATACTTAAAGCACTAGAAAAATACTGTCAAGCAAGAATTATCTGGCAAATATATCCTTCAAAAATGTAGGCAAAATTAAGATTGTTCCTAGGACAATGAAAGCTGAGGGAGTTAATCACTACTAGACATGTCTTTCACCATTAAGTGTGATGTTATCTGTGAGCCTTTTTACATGCCTTTTTCTTCTTTTTTTTTTTTTTTTTGAGTTGGAGTCTCACTCTGTTGCCCAGACTGGAGTGCAGTGGCCACTCCCGGCCACCGCAGCCTCGACCTGCTGGGCTCCAGCGATCCTTCGCCTCAGCCTTCCAAGTAGCCAGAATTATAGGCATGCGCTACCACGCCCGGCTGATTTTTTGATTTATTGTAGAGATGAGGTCTCACTGCCCAGGCGGGTCTCGAACCTGCAGGCTCAGACAATCCACTCACCTAAGCCTCCGAAAGGCGTGGGATTACAGGCTGAGCCACCGAGCCCGGCTTACATGCTTTTCATAAGGTTGAGGAAGTTCCTTCTATTCCCTGTTCATGGTTTTCTTGTAGAATTGTGTTGGATTTTGTCAAATACATTTTACCTACCTATTGAAATGATGTGTTTTTTCTTTGTTTTATTCTTCTGGTATGGTATACTCTATTGATTTTCAGGTAGAACAAGCTTGCATATCTAAAGTAAAGCCAACTAGGGCATGGTATATAGTGCATTTTATATGTTGCTAGATTTGTCTTGCTACTATTGTTGAAGGTTTTTGCTTTCATATTCATAAGAGATACTTGTGTATGGTTTTCTTACTTTGTAGTGTCTTCATTGGCTTTTGGTATAAGGGGAAATACTGGCCTTTTAAAATATTTTGGAAAGAATTTACTATTTTTACTTTGCAAAAATTTGTGAGTAATTAGTATTAATTTATCTATAATTGCTCAGTAGAATCTAACAGTGACTCCATCTGAGCCTATTCTTCCCTTTTGTATAGAGGTTTTTGTTATTACTAATTCAATATATTTACTTATTATAGGTCTATTCAGATTGTTCCTAAGTTCCAGTAGTCTAAGAATTTGTCCATATTCTCTAAGTTATTTAACCTATAGGTATACAGTTGTCCAATATGCTCCTTTATAATCCATTTTATTTCTGTAAGGTCACTGATAATATATCTTTCATATCTGATTCTAATAATTTGAGAATTTTCTTTTTTTTCTTGGTCAGTGTAACTAGAGATTTGTAAATTTTGTTGATGTTTTTAAAGAAACAGTTTTTGGTTTTATCGATTTTTCTCTATTGCTTTTATATGTTTCTGAAGAATTAACCTTTTTATCATAAAATATTCCCTTTAATTCAGTAACTTCTTTTTGGAAAGTCTATTTTGTGTGATATTAGTATAGCCACTCCAACTTTATTGTGATTACTGATTGGATGACATTTTTTCATCTATTTCCTTTATATCTACCTGTATCTTTGAATCTAATGTGTGTCTCCTGTAGATCACATATAATTAGATTATGCTTTTAAAAATTTAGCCTAACAGTCTGTGTAACAAATGGTGCTGTTATGTCCTCTTACTTGGGGGGACTAGTCATTGTTTATCTTGAGAACATGTAAGTAATAGATTGTATCTGGCTGAGTTATTTTAAAATGTGTTTTGCAATCTCTTTAGAATGCCTGTGATGCACATCACATTCTGGTTTAATGCCTATTCAATAATAAAACTGTTTTCTTTCTCACTACTTTTGTGGAGAGATTTTCTGGGTTGGCAGGAGATTTTGTTTGTAATCATGTTTTCCCAGCACAGGCTTCTGGGTGAAATAAATGCCACTGGACTGCTGAACCAACTGGAAGAGCTTTTCTGTGCTCAACTGCTGCTTAGTTGCTAAATCTACTGAAATACTTCTTCAGCAACACGAAGGTGGAGAGCAGGGTGGGATGGGTGCAGCCCTTGGTTCAAATGCCAGAGTTTTCTGCTGTTCCTGCTGAGTTTCAGTAGATGTTGTTAAATAAAAGTTTCTCAATTAGTTATGGAGTCCTTTGGTTAATTTCCCAAGATTTTTGTCCAGTTCAATAGATTTTTTCCTTGAAGGAGAGGATTTACTGAGCTCTTCACACTGCCAGTCTGGAAGTCCCACTCCCTGAATTGTTTTTGCAACTTCTTGTGAATCCTAAATCATTTTAAAATAAAGAGTTTAAGAAATAAAATAAAAATTCAGTGAGGTCTAGCATAATTTCAGGCAGTGTCCTGGATGCTAGATTTGCAAAGACCAATGAAACTTGGTTCTTTCTTTCAGGGTCTTATGGTCTGGTGTGGAAGATGGACACATATATTGAAAAGTACAGAAAAGTGCCGTAGATGCTGAATGAGAAATCTGTCCAAGTAGTTAGTATGCAAAGAGGGACCAAAAACAGAAGTCATCAGTAAGATAGAAAGATGAATGGTCAACACATTTAATGAAAAATCAGGGAAACTATATCCTTTTAACAACCCAACTGACCACTGAGTTCACATTCTTGGTTCTTTCCAGGTAATACTTCTCAAAATAAATAATTTAGGCAAACTTCTACTAATTTGACCATGTATCTACCAAATACCAGTTTTATGGAACTTCTCTGTACATCTATCACTGTTTATCAGGGAACCCCTAAATAAATTATCTAATGCAGTTGTATTATAAGATCAGATTTGAAGAAAAGGCAGTAACAGATTGGCTAAAGTTCATTAGGAAGCCAAGAGTTGAAGAATATATGTTTTCAAAAATGAGATCATAGGGTAAAGAAAATAAAAATCTCAAGTGAAGAGAATTTTGAATAAAGATGTGTCCTATGTCAACTCATTTTTCATATGAGGGGGACCTAAAAAAACATAATTTTTTTTGAAGGGTGGACCCCTTGTAGTATAGGCTTCCCTTGCTAGGTAAGTGTTCTAGGAACCTATCGGCATCAATGTACCAGCTAGCATTTGTTGTAAGAGGTTGTGTTCGGCTTCAGTGAGTTTTTTTTGGGGGGGGTTGAGCTTCTTTCAACACATTTGCTCATTTCATAATGAGTGATTTACAAGCGCACCTGCCCACACTGCATTGAGTGTTCAGGAATTTTTGACCAAAAACGGCATGAGCCTTGTGCCTCACCCTCCCTATTAACCTGATCTCGCCCCTGATGTGGAAGGGTGAGACAAAAAACGGCAGAAGCACCAAGAGGCATCAAAATTGATTGAATTCATTCGATAAATACTGGGCACTGTGTTAGGTTTTGGGGATACAAAGATGACTCAGCCTGGGTTTCAGGCCTCAAAGACTTTGTATTCTAGTGGACAGACATATAGATGAATATAGAAATAAAATGACACATAGATCACATGGACAGTAAATGGTTGAGCCAGTTTTCATTCTTGGTAATGGTGTTTTCTCTTACTTGACTCCTGCCACATAGATTTTCAGTGACCCTACTTGCTTCAATATTTTTTTAAAAACCTGCTACATTGTATGATCCACAGGAAAGCCATAAAAAGAACTCCATATATTTTGGTTTAAGTACATCTTCTCTGGGTTCTAACTACTAGGCCCAGAGAACAGTGTAGAACTAATATTTTTCTTTTCTGCAAACTGTCAAATGCTAACTGATTCACTTGAACCTTGAGCATTAATTACTTTGTCCTCTTTCACCCACTCTCAAAAGTAGTTTTAATTTAATACCTCTATAAAATGGGATATTAAATAGTATTTCTGACCTCACATTATTCTTATGAAAATTCAATTAACTTAATATTTTAAACAGTATAGAAGAGTGCCTAGTATATAAAACTGCTATATGTTTGCTAAATATATTAAAAACATATAACTCAAAATTCATTGCAAAGTTCACAGGATATGAAAATAACAAACAGTAATTGTTATTATGCCACTACAGTCTCTTCCAAAGTCTTCATCTGAAAAAAAATGTCATGGCATGTCTTCTTAGCTTAGAATTACCTTTAACTTTTAAGTGAAATTCCACTGTTGAATCCTATAGCTCCTTGAAGTACTTGTCTGATTCTTCCACTAAACTGTGACTGTCACAGAGATGGTGGCATGGCCTACTCAAGACTGCTAATCTATAGGTACCTGATTGTTCAAGTGTGGTCCTCAACAAGGGTCACTTTTTTGTGGCCAGCAGCAACTTCAGAGCACTGGAACCATGTATTGCCCTGCTGGCCTGAGATCACCAAGTTTGTTCTCCTTCCCCCTATAGCCCCTCTGCTTGACATTTCTCTTCATATCATTGCCCTTTGGCATCAAGCACATACATGTCCCAACCTCTGGCAGTGCACTATTAGAACTAGTCATGAGACAGACCGAATATGTGGATCGTGAGCTTCCTGAAGAAAGAAAAGTGTAAAATCCAGTAAATAAAATGTATTCCAATAAAGGTGTTACTTTTGGATTGGAAGCAGTAGAGTTTTGTTTAGTTTGGCATTGGACTGTAAGAAATAGGGTCATGTTAAATTCAGCTCCTTGGGTCTGTAGCCATATGTCCCCACACAGATGTTTTCCATCCTTACCTGAGATCCTCGCTACTGCCTACACATCTTGCTGTTTCCATAGTCAGCTCTTTCCTATTCACACAGCAATACTGAGCTGTATCAATATTGCTCCCCTTTCAAGACAAAGGGGAAAACTTATATTACACTTTCTCATATCATACTCAGTGGATAATTCTGACTCTTACCTTTCCAAGGAAAATGAATCTCAGGTATAACAACTCAGTTTCATAACACAAACTTACAACCTTCCTTATACCCTAGCCAACCTTTTTGCCTTTCCTCCTGGTACAGTGGAGGAGGTAACCTTCTCCCCCCATCTAAGATATAGTTCCTCCTCTGTGCTTCACATCTCAAGTCTTTCCCCACTCTCAGGCTCTTGTCCGATTAATCATTGCATCTTCCTATGTCTTCAGGCTTTACCTTTGTACTGGCTCCTCTCCATTACCAAATAAAAGTGCCCAAGTCTCTGACTCCTTGAAAACATTAAAACTCTCCCTCATCTGACATCATCCTTAAGCTACTATCCTATTTCATGCCTCTTCTTCATAGTCAAACTATTTGAATGAATTAGTTAGATTCACTGAATCCAGATTCTTGTCTCCCACTTATTCCTCAGTCCACTGCCTTCTGCTTTACCACTCTGCTACTCTAATGAAACAGTTCTCATTAATGATCTTTTCTACAATGTCACTGACACTGTAACACCTCATATTCTTCACATCTTCCTTCTTAAAATGTTATATACTCTCAATTCTGGGACTTTAGTTTCTCTTGGTTTCCTCCTTATTTTGATGACTGCTTTTGATGACTCCTTTGTATGCACTTCTCCCTCTGCTCATTCCAGAAATGTTTTTGTTAACAGCTTTATTAAGACGTAATTACATCCACAGACTTCACCTGTTTAAAGTGTACAACTCAATGGTTGTTAGTGTATTTATGGAGTCGTGCAACCATCATCACAATTTAATTTTTGAACATGTTCATCATCCCTAAAAGAGACTTTGTACTATTACAGGTCAATCTCTATTCCCCCTTCCCCTAGCCATAAATAACCATTAGTCTATTTTCAATGCTATAGATTTGCCCATATTAGACATTTAATATAAACAAAATGTTGTACAATATGAGATATGTTGTGTCTGACTTTTTTCACTTAGCATAATGTTTTCAAGGTTCATCCACATTATAACGTATCAGTACTTCAATACTTTTTATTGCTGAGTAATATGCCATTGTTTGGATATACTACATTCTGTTTATACATTCATAGTTTGTGCACACTTGAATTGTTTCCATTTTTGGCAATACTTATAAATGATTATTCATTTATATTTTTGTAAAATATGTTTTAATTTCTCTTGGGTAGATACCCAGCCATAGAATTGTTGGGTCATTTAACTCTGTTTAACATTTGAAAGGATTGCCAAACTATTTTCAAAAATGGTAGTGATATCTTATATATCCCCTTAGTAATGTATGAGGGCTCCCATTTCTCCACATCCTCACTAATGCTTGTTATTTTTAGACTTTTTGATGATAGCCATTCTAGTGGTTGAGAAGTGGTTTCTTGTTGTGGTTTTGATTTGCATTTCTCTAATCACTAATAATCTTTTATTATTAGTTAATGTATACCAAAAATAAAATCCTAAACCCCTCAACTGACTGAACAAACTCCCCTCTTGGCCAAAAGGAGCCTCAGGGAAACCTGAAAAACTAAATTTCAGGCCATGATGGGAAGAGAGGTTGGACACGCCTTGTCATACCCTTCTTTTGGAGTTTAGGCACAACTGACTAGCATTAACATTAAAACAGAGATCATAAGACAAAACAGACTCTTTGTGGCAAAAAAGATACCAAATTCCAACCTCACACTTGTGTAGCATCACATCACAGCAAGCCCTGAAGGAAATAAAAATATTTTATCCCGAAATATATTTCTTTGACACATTTTAAAATGGCTCCTCAAAGCTGTCTCTTGTGGGGGAAATTTGCATCTGTAGATAATCTCCTTCTCTTTCTAGGTCTTTCCCGGATCTAGAATAGACATAACTAAGAGTCTGACACCTATTAGGATCCAAAGAAACATTTATAATCTATTTTCCCTAAAGCCTACTTCTTGGAAGATTCTGTGCATAACAAGAATCTTGACTTCCACAACGCCTCTTATCTTTTATTTTTTTTAACCTCTCATCTCACATTCTCAAGGGTGTCCCCTTTCTTTCTTATTTTAGTATATGAAAATATATATTTTATTTACTTTTTATTTTAAAGTGTCTTTTATAAAAATTCAGTAAATGTGCTACATTACATGTTGTCTATTAATTTTTTTACTTTTAATTTTTTATTTTAAAGAAATAAAATTCGGGGTTAGGCATACAAATATTCATTATGCAGGTACCCTTATTGATGAGATGTGCCCTCACCTCCCACAGAGGATTCCCACTACTGCCAATCCTGCCTCTGCCTCCTGCCCCAGCGGTTTCCTGCTACTACCAATCCTTTTCTTATAGTATGATAATTGTTCAAGGTCCACTTATGAGTGAGAACATGCGATACTCAGTTCTTTTTTTCTGTGATAGATCGCTCAGTATTATAGACTCTAAGTCTATCCAGGTTGCTGTGAACTTCATGATTTTGTCCTTTATGGCTGCGTAATATTCCATCATGTACATGCACTGCATTTTTTTTATCCAGCCCACTTTCAGTGGGCAGCACGGTTGGTTCCATGTTCTTGCTATTGTGAACAATGCTGCAATAAACATGCATGTGCAGGTATATTTTTCGGAGAGTGATTTGAGTTCCTCTGGGTATATTCCCAGTAGGGGGGTTGCAGGGTCGTAGGGAAGGTAGATTTTTAGATCTTTTAGGAATCACCACACTGTTTTCTACAGAGGTTGTACTAGTTTACACTCCCACCCAAAATGTAGAAGTGTTCCCTTTTCCCTGCACCCTCTCCAGCATCTGTTGTTTTTTGAGTTATTGATGATGGCCATGCTGACTGGAGTTAGGTGGTATCTGTGTAGTTTTAATTTGCATTTCTTTGATGACTAGTGAGGCTGAGCCTTTTTTCATGTATCTGTTGATTGCTCATATGTTTTCTTTTGAGAAGTGTCTATTCATATATTTTGCCGACTTTATAATGGGGCTGTTTTTTTTTTTTTTTTTTTTTTCCAGCACATTTGTGTTCCTTGTAGATCCTAGATGTTAGGCCTTTCTCAGACATACAGTTGGAAAATATTTTTCCCAGTCTGTGGGCTGTCTCCCTGCTCTCTTGATAGTTTCTTTGGGTTTGTAGAAGCCTGTCAGTTTGGTGAGGTCCCACTTGTCTATCTTATCTCTTGTGTTATGGGCACTTGGGGTTTTGATCAGGAATTGGTTGCCAGTTCCAATTTCCATAAGGGAGTTTCCTGCATTTTCTAACGTTGTTATAGTTCGAGGTTTTATGTTTAGATCTTTGATCAATTTAGAGTTGATTTTTGTGTATGGTGATAGGTGGGGGTCTTACTTTAATCTTCTGCATGTGGTCAGTCAGTTTTCCCAGCACCATTTATGGAATAGGTTCTCCTCTCCCCAGTGGTTGTTGGTGGAGGCTTTGTCAAAGATGAGTTGGTTGAGAGGTCGAGGTTTTGCTTCTGAATCTCTATGCTGTTCTATTGATCTATATGCCTGTTCTTGTACCAATACCAAGCTGTTTTGATTATTATAGCTTTATAATAAAGTTTAATGTCTGGGAGTGTGATACCTCCTGCTCGTTTTTTTTTTGTTGTTGTTGTTGTTGTTGAGGATTATTTTTGTGATTCATGGTCGTTTATGTTTCCATATGAATTCCTGTATTATTGTTTCCAGGTCTGAGAAAAATGCTGCTGCTGATTTAATGGGTATTGCATTAAATATGTAGACTGCCTTGGGTAGGATGGACATTATAACAATGTTGATTCTTCCAATCCATGAGCATTGAATCGTTTTCCAGCTGTTTGTGTCATCTTTGATTTCTTTGAGCAGTGTTTTGTAGTTTTCATTGTAAAGGTCTTTCATGTCTCTGGTTAGGAATATGCCAAGGTATTTGATTTTTTGTGGCTATTGTGAAGGGGATTGAGCTTTTTGGGGAGTTTCTGTTTGTTTTATTGTTTGCGTATGGAAATGTTACTGTCTTTTGCACATTTATTTTATATCCTGAGACTTTGCCAAAGTCCTTTATCAGTGCAAGGAGGTTTTTGACAGATTCTCTTGAGTTTTCGAGGTATAGAATCATGTCAACTGCAAAGAGGGATAATTTGGCTTCCTCTTTTCCTATTTGGATACCCCTGATCTCCTTTTCTTGTCTGATTGCTCTACCTAGGACTTCCAAAACTATGTGGATCAGTAGGAGTGAGAGTGGGGCATCCTTGTCTTGCTGGCTATGGGTTTCTCTTAGAGGGCTCTTACTATTTTGAGATATGTTCGATCTATGCCTAGATCTTCGAGGATTTTTATCAAAAAGAGGTGCTGGATTTTATCAAAAGCTTTTTCTGCATCTAATGATATAATCATGTGGTTTTTGTTTTTATATCTGTGGTTGTATTTAATTACTTTTATGGTCTTATGAATGTTGAACCAGCCCTGCATCCTGGGGATGAAGCCTACTTCGTCATGGTGGATGATTTTTGAGATGTGTTGTTGGACCTGGTTTGCTAGGATCTTGCTGAGAATTTTAGCACCTGTATTCATCAAGGATATTGGCCTATAGTTCTCTTTCTTTGTTGGGTCTTTACCTGGCTTGGGTATCAATATGATGTTAGCTTCATAAAATGATTTGGGGAGAGTTCCATCTTTCTCAGTTGACTGGAATACTTTGAATAGGATTGGCATCAGTTCCTCCTTGTATGTTTTGTAGAATTCTGCTGGAAAGACTTCTGGTCCAGGGCATATTTTTGTAGGTAGTTATCTTATGACATAGTCAATTTCCTGGATTGTTATTTGTCTATTTAGGGTCTCAATTTCTTTTTGTTTCAACCTGGGTAGGTTGTGTGATGTCAGAAAGTCCTCCATTTCCTTTAGATTTGTTTCCATACAATTGTACATAGTAGTCTCTGATAATTTTTTGTATTTCTTCAGGGCCAGTTGTGACTTGATCTTTTGCATTTCTGATTTTGTTTATTTGGGCTTTTTCTCTGTTTCTTGATCAGTCTAGCTAGGAGTTCATCAGTCTTGTTTATCCTTTCAAAGAACCAACTTTTTGTTTCACTGATTTTTTTTTGTATTATCTTTTTGTCTTCTGTGTCCCAAATTTGGGCTTTTATTTTGGATTCTTCTACTGAAGTTGGGGTTTTGGTGGTCTTGCTTTTCCAGCTTTCTTAGGTGATTTGTTAGGCTGTCAATTTGTGATCATTCCATTTTCTTCATCTGTGTTCACAGAGATATGAATTCCCCTCTTAGTACCAAAACCAGAAGTTTTGGTAAGATGTTTCTTCATTTTCATTTGTTTCCAGGTATCTTTTAATCTCTGTTTTGATTTCCATGTTAACCCAGGAGTTGTTTAGCATCATGCTGTTTAATGTCCATGTCTTTGTGGGTTTTGATGGAACTTTCTTGGTGTTGTCATTTATTTTTAATCCACTGTGGCCTGAGAAGGTGCATGGCAGAATTTCAATCTTATGGAATTTATTTATGCTTGATTTGTGACCGAGATGTGGTTGATCTTAGAGCACATTCCATGTGGTGATGAGTAGAATGCATATTCCATAGTTGTTGGGTGGAGTGTTCTGTAGGTATCAATTAAGTCCAACTGATCAAGCATCACATTGAGGTTCTGGATCTCCTTGTGGAGTTTTTGTCTTGATGATCTGTCTAGGGTTGTAAGTGGGGTATTTAAGTCCCCATCTATGATAGTGTTAGAGTCAATATCTTTTTAAAGTTTACCTAGAAGCTGCTTTATGAAAGTTGGTGCTCCTATGTTGGGTATGTATATGTTTAGGATGGATATTTCTTGTTGATGGATTGAACCTATTATCATTATGTAATGACCTTTTGTATCTTTTTAAATTTTTGATGGCTTAAAGGGTATTTTGTCTGATGTTAAGATTGCAGCTTATGCTTTCTTTTGTGTTCCATTCACCTGAAATTTTTTCCCCATCCCCTTATTTTGAGTCTATGAGTGTCCTTTCTGGTGAGATGAGTCTCTTGGAGATAATATATTGTTGCCTCATGATGTTTTATCCATTTTTCCGTGCTATGTCTTTTTAGTGGTGCATGTAGCTCATTCACATTCAGGCTTATTATTGAGATGTGAGAGTTTATCCCTGCATGAGGTTCTTATTGAGTTTGTTGTTGCTGCTGTTTGGTTGTTTGTTTGTTGTCTTTCTTTTGATTTTTGGGTTGATTCATGTGTGTTTTCAATCTTTTTCCTGCATTCTTATGAAGGGCATTGTCGTTTTTTCCCTCTTTCTTCTGTGTTTAATACTTTCTTTAGTGTTTCTTTTAGAGCTGGTCTGAGGCAGCGTAAGCTCTTAGGGATTGAATGTCTGGGATAGATTTTAATTCTCCATCACTGATGAAACTTAACTTAGCTGAGTAGATAATTCTTGGTTGAAATTGTTTATCTTTGAGAACTTTGAAGATTGGGCTCCAAACTCTCTTAGCCTGAAGTGTTTCTGTAGATAAATCTGCTGCTATTCTAATTGGTCTTCCCTGATAGGTAGTCTGACCTTTTTCTCTTGCTGCCTTTAGGATTTTTTCTTTTGTACCTACTTTGTGTAATTGAATTACTATGTGTCTAGGAGTTGGTCTTCTCATTTCTTGTCTCACAGGGGTTCTCTGAATCTCTTGTGTTGAATGGTTGTATCATGAAGGGTTAAGGGAAGTTTTCTTGGATAATTTTATAAAATGTTTGCTCCAGGGTAGTCTCTGTCTCTCTTTCTGCCTCAGAAATTCCAATTAATCTTAGGTTCAGCCTTTTGAAATAATTGTTCAGCTCTTAAAGGTTTTGTTCTGTCTTTTTAAGCTCATTTTCTATGTTTTTATGAGTTTGGGTTAGTTCTATATTTTGGTCCTCAAGCTCTGAGATTCTTTCTTCTGCTTGGCTAAGTCTGCTTTCCGTGCTTATCAGTTTAATATTTATTTCATTCACTGAATTCTTTATTGCTGTTATCTCAGTTATCAACTCCTTCATTCTTTCCTCTTGTCGCTCCTCAATTCTATTTATTCTCTCTATTAATGTCTTGATATATGGGTTTGTGGTTTGAGACCAGTCATTCTGGGGGCTCTTCATTCTTTGCATTCCAAAGTCTATATTCTCAGTGGCTGACCTCCTAGGGGGTCTGTGTGAGACCCATATTATTATTTTGGTTTTCTTTCATTTGTGTAGATTTTTCTCCCCCTTTTTTTCAACCTCTTCTTTAATTCTGTTGTTCAAGGATGGGGGGTAGCTTTTACTTCTGTTTGCCCAATCTCCTGTTCTTCCTTATGTGGATCCCCTGGCTTTGTTAAATTCTGAAGATGGACTGTGGGTGGTGGGCTGTGCTTTTTGCACTTTTGAGATTTAATTGAGGGGGGAGCTGTGATTCAGAAACTATCTGCAGGTCCCAGTCAGATCTGAGTGGGAGACAGGTAGTGAACCCCCTGGAACCCACTTCCTACTGCCTTACAATCTGTTGATGTGGGAGGGGGGTGGTATAGGTTTGCCCCCTGAAAGCAAAATGAAGTAATAAAAAGGAAAAGAATGGAAAAAGGAAGGAGGGGGATGAAAGGAAGGTGGAGAGAGAGAAGACTAAGAGGGAAAACAGGCAGGCATACCAACTAACAAATGAAAAGAGAAACAGAGACAGAACAGTTAAAAAAAATACATGCAGACAATCATACAAACCCACAAACCACCAATACCCCCCATTGATGTACTTTCCTTCAAAAATACTCATACACAAACAGGAAGTCTAAAAAATAAATAAATAACAGAAACAAAGTACAAAAATGTAATCAAAAATAGAAATAAAGAGAAGAGGAAAATAATAAAAAACAAAAAAGAAAACTAAAGCAAACAAACAAACAAAAATACCCTAGCAGAACAAACAAACAAAACTCATTCTGGGGCTGTTCCTGTAACTTCAACTTCCTTTCAGCTCTGGTCTCCAGCCCCTCCCCTCTGCTCTCAGTGCAGGCTGACAGGGTTGCTCTCAGCATGGGTCAGATGCCCCAGGGACTATTGTGGGAGGAGGATTGATCAGATCTGGACTCACCAGGTTTGCTGCCTGTCAAGTCTCCCACTCAGATCTGACTTGTCTGTGTCTGATGAGATTATCTCTAGATTCCCAAGTTGGAGGTTGGGTAGAGCTGGGCAGGGCACTGCAGGTCTTTGCCTGGTCCTGGGACAGAGAAAATGGCTCCACCCAGTATTTCCTCACCGGTGGTGGGGCTCCTCTCCACCTCTCCCTGACTATTCTCTCCACGGATCTAGGGCTCTAGCCACTTTGCTGTCACAGGTCATGGTGTGGAACAGGCTCCAGGTGATGAGGATCAGCTGGATATGGCAGGCTTTTCTCAGGAGAGCCCCGAGAACAGCAGATGATCCTGAGCATTGGCGGCTCCAATCTCAGGGTGGTAGGGGGTTGCAGTCACCTCCAGAGAAGAGCCCTGGGTGCATGAAATTGAGTCTCCCCTCAGATGGCCTTTCACTCACTCACCAGCACACACCCTCTCATGCAGAGAGTCTTTGTGGACACTTGCTTTTGCAGACTCTCAACGTCCAAACTGTCCTGTCACCATCTTGCTGGAAATCAGTGTCCCCCTACCCCCCTTATCTTAACTCAAGCATTTCTTTTACTGTTTTCAAGTCTTTAGACAAAGTTTAACTCCTTAAAATAATTTTCCAGTAAAAAAAAAAAAAAAAAAAAACAAACCTTTGAGTGATCTATCATGGAAACAAAGAACTGAGTATCACATGTTCTCACTCATAAGCTAACCTTGAACAATTATCATAATACTATAAGAAAAGGATTGGTAGTAGTGGGAAACTGCCAGGGGGTGGGGGAGTGGAATTGGTAGTAGTGAGAATCTGCTGGGGGGGCACACCTCATCCACAAGGTACATTATGTACCTGCATAATGAACATTTGCATACTTAACCCTGAATTGTACCCCACATCTTTAAAATTATTTTTAAAAATCTTTGAATTCATCTATGACCTGTAAGCCCACACTTTCAGATGTCCCCTTTCTGGGCTGAACCAATGTATACCTTATATGTATTGATTTATGTTGTGCCTGTAACTGAAATGTATAAAACCAAACTGTAACCCAACCACACATCCTCAGGACCTCTTGAGACTATACTCATGGTCATTCTTGCTCAGACTGAATCTCTTTAAATATTTTACAGAGTTTGGTTTTTTTTTTTAATCACCATTAAGCATCTTTTCATGTCCACTTATAGATTTTGGAGAAAAGTCTATTCAAAACCATTGCCCAGTTTTTAATTGCTTTATTTGTCTTATTATTGACTTGTAAGTATTCTCTAATAGTCTAGATACAATCCAGATTGTTGATTATTTTAAAGAACCAACTTTTAGTGTTGCTTTTTCAATTGTTTTTGTATTCTCTGTTGTATTTATTCTCATTTGGATCTTTAGTATTACATTCCTTCTGCTTAGTATAGTTTGCCCTTTTTTGTAGGGTTTTATAGCTATGAGTTACCCAGTAAGTACTGCCTTAGCTGAGTCTCACATGTTGGTGTGTTATTGCATCCATCTTGAAGTATTTACTGATTTCCACTGTGATTTCTAATTTGAACCATTGATTGTGTAGGATTATGTTATTTAATTCCTACATATCTGTGGGTTTCCCACATTTCTTTTTGTTGTAGATTTCTAATTTAAATCCCTTTCAGTTAGAGAACATAATTTGTATGATTTCCAATTTTTAAAAATATATTGAGCTGTGTTTCGAACTATCATATAGCCTATTTTGGAAAAGATTGCATGTAAATGAGAGGAATACATATTTGTTATTGTTGGGTGGAGTAGTCTTTCGATATCTGTTAGTTGTGTTTTATAGTGTTGCTCCCTTGTTGCTATAATAATGCTTAGAATAATGACCTTCAGGTATATCTACATTGTTGCAAGCGGCATGATTTCATCCTTTTTTATGGTTGCATAGTATTCCATGCTGTATATGTACCACATTGTCTTTATTCAATCCACTGTTGATGGGCACCTAGGTTGGTTGCGTGTTTTTGCTTTGGTAGAATAACGTATGCTTCTTCAGGTATAAAATCTGTAGTAGGGTTGCTGAGTCAAATGGTAAATCTATTTTTAGTTCTTTGAGAAATCTCTAAACTGCTTTCCACACAGGTTGAACTAGCTTACATTCCCACCAACAGTGTATGAGCGTTCCCTTTTATCCACAACCTCAGCAACATTTGTTGTTTTTTGACTTATTAATAATATCCATTCTGACTGGTGTGAGATGGTTTCTCATTGTTTTTATTTGCATTTTTCTTATGATTAGTGATGTTGAGCATTTTTTGTATGTTTATTGATTGTATATCTTCTTTTGAGAAGTGTCTGTTAATGTTCTTTGCCAATTTATTAGTGGGGTTGTTTTATTTCTGTCAATTAATTTCAGTTTCTTATAGATTCTGAATATTAGGTCTTTGTTGGATGCATCATTTGCTAATTTTTTTCTCATTCTGTAGATTGTTTACTCTCTTGATAGTTTCTTTTACTGTGCAGAATTTCTTTAGTTTAATTAAGCCCAACTTGTCAATTTTTGTTTTTGGTACATTTGCTTTTGAGGACTTGGTCATAAATTTGTTGCCAAGGTCTATGTCTAGAAGAGTGTTTCCTAGGCTTTATTTTAGTTTTCTAGAAGTTTTGTATAGAGTTCTTACATTTAAGTATTTAATCCATTTTGAGTCAATTTTTGCATATGGTGAAAGGAAGGGGTCCAGTTTAATTATTCTGCATATGGTTAGCCACTTTTCCCAATACCATTTATTGAGTAGGGTGCTCTTTCCCCAATATTTATTGTTGCTGACTTTGTCAAAAATCAGATGGTGGCAGGTGAGAGGCATTATTTCTGGGTTCTCTAGTCTATTTCATTGATCTAGGTGTCTGTTTTTATACCATTATCATCCTATTTTGGTTACTGTAGCCTTGTAGTAAAGTTTGGCATCCAGTAATG
Organism: Cephalopachus bancanus; assembly: GCA_027257055.1. Taxonomy (NCBI): domain Eukaryota; kingdom Metazoa; phylum Chordata; class Mammalia; order Primates; family Tarsiidae; genus Cephalopachus; species Cephalopachus bancanus. Next base: position 13,883 of record JAPVLO010001422.1, on the reverse strand, counting down.
TGATGCTTCTACCTTTGTTATTTTTGCTTAGGATTACTCTTGCTATTTGGGCTCTTTTGGCTTCCATATTAATATAAGTATTGTTTTTTTTTTCCTAGGTCTGTGAAAATGACACTGGTAGTTTAGGAATTATGTTGAATCTATAGATTGCTTTGGGCAGTATGAACATTTTAATGATATTGGTTCTTACAATCCATGAACATGGAATGTTTTTCCATTAGTTCATGTCATCTTTGATTTATTTCAGCAGTGTTTTGTAGTTTTCACTGTAGAAATCTTTCACCTTCTTAGTGAGATGTATCCCCAAGTATTTTGTGTGTGTTTGTGTGTGTGTGTGTGCGCGCGCGCATGTACATGCGTATAGCTATTGTGTTCTTGATTTTGTTCTCAGCTTGAACATTATTGGTGTATAGAAATGCTATTACTATTTAAATGTTGATTTTGTATCCTAAGACTTTACTGAAGTCATTCATCAGGTCAAGGAGTCTTTTGGTAGACTCTTTAGGGTTTTCCAGATATAGAATTGTATCATCTGCAAAGAGGGATAATTTAACTTCCTCTTTTCCTATTTGTATACCTTTTATTTCTTTCTCTTCCCTGATTGATCTGGGTAGGTCTTCCAGTACTATGTTATATAGGAGTGGTAAGAGTGCACATCCTTGTCTTCTTCTGGTTGCTAGGGGAATGCTTCCAACATTTACCTGTTTAGTATGATGTTGGATGTGGACTTGCCATACATAGATCTTATTATTTTGAAATATGTTCTTTTGGTGCCTATATGGTTGAGGATTTTTATCATGAAGGGTGTTGGATTTTATCAAATGGTTTTTCTGCATCTATTGAGAAGATCACGTGGCTCTTGTTTTTTGTTTTGTTTTTTTTTTGAGTTGGAGTCTCACTCTGTCACCCAGACTGGAGTGCAGTGGCCACTTCCGGCCACCGCAGCCTCGACCTGCTGGGCTCCAGTGACCCTTCTGCCTCAGCCTTCCGAGTAGCCGGAACTACAGGCGCGTGCTACCACGCCCGGCTGATTTTTTGATTTATTGTAGAGATGAGGTCTCGCCAAATTGCCCAGGCAGGTCTCAAACCCGCGGGCTCAGGCAATCCACTCACCTCAGCCTCCCAAAGGTGTGGGATTACAGGCTGAGCCACCGAGTCCGGCTTTGTGTACTTTAAATGGGGCATTAAGGCCATTGACATTCAAAGTTACTATAGATATGTGAGAATTTGTTCCTGTCATAGTGTTGTTAAGAAATTGCTTTGTCTTCTCAGTTTTGTGAATGATTTATATGATCTGTAGGGTATGTGCTTACATGTACCTTTTTGTTAAGTAGTATCTTTCTCTCATTTCCATGTTTAGAACTCCCTTCAGCTTCTCTTGTAGGGCTAGGCTAGAGGTAATGAATTCCCTTAGCATTTGCTTATCTGGGAAGGATTTTGTTTTACCTTCATTTATGAGGCTTAATTTGGTAGAATGAGAAATTCTTGGCTGGCATTTCTTTTCTTTAAGAATACTAAAAATGGTCCCCCAATATCTTCTGGCTTATAAAGTTTCTGCTGAGAAGTCTGCTGTCATTCTGTTGGGTCTCCCTTGGTAGGTTTTCTGGCCCTTCTCTCTAGCTGCCTTAAGATTTTTGTTCTTTTATATTGAACTTAGATAATCTGATGACTGCATGTCTTAGGTATGGTCATTTCATGCCTCACAGGAATTCTCTGAAATTTTGTCTGCATATTGACCTCTCTAGCAAGATAGGGAACATTTTTGAGAATTTATGTTTGCAAATACTTTCTCCCGAATGCTCCCATTTTCTTCTTCTCTCTTAGGAATGCTGATCATATGTAGGTTTGGTTTCTTTATATATCTTTTTTTTTTTTTGAGTTGGAGTCTCACTCCATTGCCCAGGCTGGAGTGCAGTGGCATGCTCATGGCCACCCCATCGTCAACCTGCTGGGCAGGGCTCTGATGATCCTTCCGCCTCAGCCTACCATGCCCGACTAATTTTTTATTTATTGTGGAGATGAAGTCTTACCAAGTTGCCTGGGCTGGTCTCGAACCCATCGGCTCAGGCAATCCAACCCAATCGCTTTGACCTCCCAAAGTGCTGGGATTACAGGCTGAGTCACTGAACCCAGCCTGGTTTCTTTATATATCTTTCTACACTTTTCAGGATTTTTTCATTTTAAAAAATCTTTATTTTTGACTGACTGGGTTGATCCAAGGGATTAGTATTCAAGCTCTGCAATTCTTTCTTCTGCTTGGTCTAGTCTGTTTTTATGACTTGCAACTGTGTTAAAATTCCTGGGGTGAGTTTTTCACTTTCCGGAATTCAGTTTGTTCTTAGAATGGCCATTTCAGCTTTCAATTGTTGAACTGTTTTTGTAGCCTCTTTGATTTGGGATTCCACTTTCTCTTTGAGTTTCTTTGCCATTCATAATCTGAATACTATATCTGTCATTACAGACAATTCATTCTAGTTAGGATCCATTGCTTGGGAGCTGGTGCAATTGTTTAGAGTTGACAAAAACCTCTGACTTTTAGCATTGCTTGAGTTCTTTCACTGATTTCTTCCCAACTGATGATGCTGATGCTTCTCTCTCTCTCTCTCTCTCTCTCTCTCTCTCTCTCTCTCTCTCTCTGAGCTTGCTATTGTTGAAATGGGGCTTTTTCTTTTTTATTTTCTTATGATTCTGCCTGTGGTGTATGTTTTGTATGTTAAATCGGCTTTATTCCTGGGTACTTTCAGAGTGCCAGTGTTCTGGACAGGTTCTTTGGTTGCAGCTAGAGTCTTGCCGTGACTGTCTAGAGGTTGCTAGTCCTAGCAGTGTGTTTTGTTGTTGTAAGATGATGTAGTTCAGGCTGTAGGCCTGTAAATGGCGCTTAAGAGTGAAGGGCAGTATCAGCAGCTGCTCTGCAACTGGACTACTGGGTCTCCGCCACCGTGATCAGGCAGATGTGGGTTCTCCCTTGTTCCTTGGAGATCCGAAACAGGAGATCTCCACATAGGGATAAGCAGCTGAGATGGGAGAGGTTGAGGGGCACACCAACAGCTTGCTGCTCCAGTTTATTTCAGCTGTGGTGGCTGTTGGGGAAATGCATGCAAATATCTGGTATGACTGTTCCCTCCCTGGTCCTGGGCAAGAGGAGCAGGAAGCCTCAGCAGCTACAGTTGGCTGCCACAGAAAGCTAGCCTAGTGGGTGTGGCGGCTGGCTTTTCTAAGGGGCAAGAGGGTCTCTACCTTAGTATTTAAGTGGCTTTGGGTTCCCCATGCTCTCTGTGGGTAGGTAGCAGGTGATCTGTGTCTTGTGGGAGCAGCTGAGATGGGAGAGAGTGAGGGGCACTTTATGACAGCTCATTGCTCCCATTCATTTTGACTGTGGAGTCTGCCTGGGGTAGGGCCAGTCAAATGCTTGGTGTGACTGTTCCCTCCTTGGCCCTGGGTGACAGAAGCAGGGAGCCTCAGTGGCTACAGACAGCTGCCACGAAAAGGCTGTCTAATGGGTCTGGTGGCTGACCTCCCAGAGGGGTGGTGGGTCTCTGCTGTAGCATGCTGGTGGGTAAGGGGACCCCATGCTCTCTGCCGACCAGTTGAAGGCAATCCATATCTAGAGGGGAGAAGCTGTGATACAGGAGTGAGGGGCACCCTGATTCCTGGCTGCTCTTGTGTATTGCAGCTGTGGAGTCAATGCTGGGGATGCACAATATGGGGGGGGGGCAAAATTACTGGAATTCTTTTGGAGGGTAGGCCCCTTATAGTACACTTGGAAACTTGGAATTTATTCTTCCAGATCAAACAGTCTACCAAAGGTCTTATCTGGAACTTTTGAGATGGATGTGTCACGATTGGTGGAAGAAGCATCCTGAATTGTGGCAAACAGGTAACTGGTTCCTCTACCATGACAATGCACCTGCCCACACAATGCTGAGTGTTCAGCAGTTTTTGATAAAAAACAACATGACCCCTGTGCCCCACCCTCCCTATTCACCCCATCTCGCCCCAAGCAACTTGTTTTTGTTTCCCCAGCTGTCTTTAAAAAAGTCTTAAGAGGGAAATGTTTTGCTGATGTGGAAGAGATAAGACAAAAAATGGCAGAGGCATCAAAAGGCATCAAAATTGATGAGTTCAAAAACTGTTCTGAGCAGTGAAAAAAGTGTCTTGATAGGTGTATCGCATCAAATGGAGAGTACTTTGAAGGTGACTGAAGTGTAAATATGTAAGCATACACAATTTTTTATAAATATAAATTTATAAATATACATTTTTTATACATAGACATTTTTATAAATAAATTCCAGGGTTTTTGAGTCCCCTCTTGTATTGCTCAACCGAGCAGTTTCCTCCCTGGGCTAGGGGCAATAGCTGCAGCAGCTGTTGTTTCCCCTTCTCAGAAGAATGTCGAGCCTCCTTCCTTGGTGAGTAGTGGCAGCTGGTGCTGAGCTGCACATGTATCAATGGCCCGAGGGGTTCCACATGGACTTGGGGCAATGCTTCTGCATTGTCACCAACTGGAACTGTATGTTAGTCTGGGGGCCTACAGGGTCACCAAGCCTCTCCCAGCGACTCGGATTATAAGGGTCCTTGATGGTGGTGTGGGTGTCTGGGGGTTTCTCACTCATTCACTCACTCCTTCACCATGTTGGGGGAACTCCCAATGGCTTGAACTGGGTCTGGCTTAGCACACTGTCTGATTTCACTCCTCCCTGCTTTCCATGGGTTCCATTGCTTCTCCAGTGAATCCTGGAGTGTCTTCTTGGAGCATTGAAATTCTTTCCCTATTTTGGTTCCTCTCCATGAGAGAGGCACACACTAGCTGCTTCTAGTCAGCTGTCTTGGTGAAGATCACCAAGCCCCTCTTAATTGCTCACCCTTAAGATCGTCATTGTTTTCAACCATGCCATCAGGCATGAACTTCTTCAGGTTTTGTTTCAAATAAATGCAATCCCTTCAGGGAGAGTTCTGTTTTTAATCTTTATGGCCTGCCTTTCCACCTGGACAGAAACTCTAGACAACTACTTGAGCTGGGGAGGAGTATAGTAGGCCACTTCTCCTCCAGTAACACCCTACTTTACTAGTGGGCACTGATGGTAGCCCCTGATCATTTCAGCTTGCCAATCTCCTAGTAGAAACTTTACTTTACAAATGAATTGGGGCAGGGAAGATTGGGATCTCTCAACCTGTAACACATGAGGGAATGATTGAGAGCTAGTTCTCAAGCCTAGACTTGTCTGGAACAGCACTCCTGCAACATGAGGTCACAGGGGGGATAAAAGATACTGGTGGCCTTCTGCTCCTGGGGTGAAGCCATAGACTAGAAACTTATGGGATAGGAACCCCATCTTCTTGGTCACATTCATATGTAGTAGAGGACTGGAGTAGAGCTTGTCACATGGAGCTGGGGGAGATGGAACAGCTTATAGCTCAAATGTCAATTTCCTACTATTTTTGCCAAGACAGATTTTCTTAAACAAATGTTTCTTCATTTGCTGTATGCCCTTGTGACAACTTCTAAAGATTCCGTTTGTGAGTGCATGTGTGTATATATAGTTGTCACCAAATAATGTTGTTTCTCTGGGAAGTGAGTTCACAAAGACCGTCATATAACCATCTGGAAGTCCTAAAATGTTGATACTACTCAGAGATCTTCATTGTCTTCTCTCTACACCCTCTCCTGGATGACCTCATGCATATCCACCTCTTTACCTACTGCCCATATAATGATGAATCAAAAATCTACATCTCCAGCTCATTCTTCTTTCCTAGGCTGCATGCCTGTGTATTTCTGGCTTTTTGAACATCTCCAAGTATCAGAAATTCATATTTATAAAACTAACCTCATCTTCTTCTCAGGCCTGCATAACTCATGTTTTTCTTCTATTACTTTCCATCTAAGGGAATTGCACCATTAACTCAGTTATTGCAGCCAAATATCTTTAAATATATCCATGATACCACCTCTCTCTTATCTCCAACATCCAATTAATCAACTAATACTACTTTAAATGCCACATATTTACTTCTCAAATGTGTCCATCTCTATAAGCATGACCAACACCCTAGTTCAGGTCACCATCATTTCTCACCTGGACTACCAGCACAGCCTGCTCTTAGCCCCTTTTCAGTTTTCTACTCTTCAAATTGATAAATGTCATGTCTCCTCCCCTCAAATCCTTAACAAGTCACATCAGAACCTCTCTAATCTGGATTTTTCTTATCCCTTCAGCTTCATCTCTAAAAGATCCCTTCTTCTTTATACCCTTACAGTCTAGACATAACAAGTTCTGTTTCTAAAAGCACCAGACTTTATCTGGCTTCCAGAACCTCACACCTATTCTTCACTGTCTCTGGAACACCTTTTGCTACTTCTCCTAAGTCCTATTTATCCTTCAGGTGTCAAGTTATGTGACATTTCCTCCAAGAATCTTTTTCTCTGCCCTCTCCCCTCATCTAGGTTAGTCCCCCTATGATCTAGCAGAGCTGACTAGAATCCCCAGTATCATAAGAAATACTTAGTATATTTTGCTGGAATTTCTTATTTTATTTTCTTTTCAATACATTGAGAACTCCATGAAGAGAGGTGCTATATCTGATTTACTCAACCTATGTATCCCTGGAGGTAGCAGGATCCTTGGTTTTAAGTTCTGAATAGCTTTATCACAGCAAAAGCTCAGCTGTAAGAATGGAGGAACTAGATCAACGCAAATACTTTACTATATTGCTCGACCAGGTTAGAGCAAGATGGAAAAACAGCTTAAAGAACTCAGTATTTTACTGATTGAAACATGATAAAGGCTTTCTTCATATATCAATTGTACTAAAATTTAATTCAGAATTAGAAAAAGGTAATTGTAAATAGTCTTGGATAGTAGGTGTTCTTGGGAAAGTTTTATTTGCTCTAAATAGAATACATCAGGATTTATGTCTTTAAATAAATTTTGTGTATATTTAAGGTATACATGCTATGTGATGCATACAGATAGTAAAATGGTTACTATAGTGAAGCAAATTAACATACATCATCATCTCAGTTACCTTTTTTTTGTTTTTGTGGCAAGAGCAGCTATTTTTTAAAATGGCAAAATGGCAACAGCATTCTGCATACCTGGTATCTAAACCCAGCTTTGTTCCTTATTGGAAATAATTTTACTTAACCTTGTTGATCCTCAGTTTTCTTGCCTGAATTGAAACTAATGGTATATCCCTACCTACCCCTGTCTGATCTTGAGATCAAATAAAGTAATTTGTGTGAGATAGTGTAATAATTTTTTATTAAAAAAATACATTAGGACCCCCGTCTGATCTTGAGGTCAAATAAAGTAATTTGTGTGAGATAGTGTAATAAATTTTTTATTTAAAAAAATACTAATGGACCTTGAACATCCAATGTAATACTGTAAGAAAATGACTGACGGTACTAGGAAACTATGGGGGGGAGGGGGATGGGATTAACAGTAGCAAATATGTCGGGGGGATGGGAAAACACCTCTTATCAACAGGGTGCCTGAATGAAACGTAATTGTACACCTAACCCTTAACTGTACCCCACAAAACCATAATAAAAAATACTGATTAATGAAAAAAATACATTAGGACTGGGCTAATTCCTAAAATATCCACTAGGGGGCGTGATACCACCGCTGGAACCATCTGCAGTCTGCTATGTGTCTTCTTTGTAACACCCAAGAAATGAGGTCTGAGTTTGAGTAGACAAAAGGAAAAGAGAGAATTGCTATCAACTCTGTCCTGAGTCTCCTATCCCCTCAACATTGGCTCCCCAAAAGTCAAAACTCCCAACGGTCCTGACCCTCTTCTTCACACTGTTGTGAAGATTACACAGATCACAGTGTTAATGGATCTTCTTAAACCATGGATGGGCTTTTTGGTTCCCTGTGTTTACCATCACAGAAAGAGGAGGAGCACTGACTCACTCTAAGATATTGTCAGTCTTGTTCTTCTTCATCTTCACCTAAAGAGCATGAGCTTTGGAGTAAGAGAAAACTGAATTTTCATCTCCAACCTACTATGTTCTAGCCCTTTGATTCATTTCATTGATTTCAAGTTTGTAAACTTAATTCTGAAAATACAAAGTTGAGATACCTCAAATGCTATTTGGAGACTGAGTTGAGGAGCACCTTTTCCCTTTTCACAAGTATGGGCACCATGGTGCCCATAATTTGAAAGTGTAGACTCAGTTTTTGGTAGTGATGGGGGTGGAGAAACTTCTCTAAGCCATTTGGAGTCAGCCTGTATTAGGGTCTAGTCTAGCACTGGAACCTACAAAGGTTCTGACTCTTCTAGTATATACTGTGCAGTAGTTGTAAACTGTGTTCTTTGTATTACATTTCCCTCACATTATCTGGTAATCTTTAGTAAAATTTTATTAAAAGTTGTGACCTGCACTCTGATGGAAACTAGGGAAGGGTGAGGCCACTTTATGGGGTAAAAGAGAGCAGGATTCCCTTCCCTAAGTCAAGAGTGGTAGTATCCTTATTTACCAGTTGGAAACCTCTGTGCCCAGAGAAGCAGCAACCTCATGAAGATCAGAGAGACAGTGATATCTTGGTATTCTGAGAAGCCAGAAAAGACAGTGAACTTTCTGGAAAACAGGTAAAGTAATAGCAGGCCTACCTTTAGCCAATATTGCAATTTTGTGGTTTATTAAAAGAGCACACTCTCTGAATTGATGCCTCACCCTCAGCCTCAGTGCTTGGTGACTAGAAAGTTTGTGTGGGGACTAGGAAACAAAAACAAAACAAAATAGGCCTATTTCACTCTGCACTAGGACTTGTGAATAGAGCTTGGTCTAGATTTCAGACCCAAGTTTTCTATTATAATATTTGCACTTCCGCAAGGCAGAAACAACACAAATTTTTCATAATGACCCTGAGCAAGCCTGTAAGGAGCAAAATACCTATATGGAGTATGTTTAACAATAAAAAGGTCGTGAATTTTTTGGAAAATATTCTGGTGAATGGGGCTTATGTGTGCCATCTTTGAGTTACATATATTTATCTTTGCAAATAAAAAAAACTGGAAATTTTATATATTATATATTTTTCAAACTTGGCTATCTCTGGGTAGAGGAATCATGTGCAATTTTTTATTCATTTATCTTTCTGAAATTTTCAAAAATTTCTGAAATTAAGATGAATTAATTTTGTGATCAGAACAAAAAAAATCAGTTTCTTTTTTAAAAATATAAATTATAGAATGAGTGTTGTCCCGGCTGGAAAGTAAACTTATGTCTACCTCTAGAGTTTAAAGTTTTCTGGTCATGTATGGCATACTAGTGGGGAGAAAGTCTTTTTGCATGTAGAACTAGGGGGTTTCCAAGGAGAAATTCACATTAAGGGAGGAACAGTCTGCCAAGTTAAGCTCAGCAACAAAAGCTAGGTTTTTGGAGCAGAGGAGTGAGTCTGTTTTTCTGGGCTGTAGATTTGTCTTCTGACCAAGCTTCCGTACTTAAGTCTAGGAAAAGAGGGGGCCTACAAGTAAACTGTGAAGAATACGTTTTTCAATTTTTATTATGGAAAATCTCAAACATATACAAAAGTACAGAGAATAGTATAATGAATTCTCAAACATCAATCACACGGCATCAACAATGATCAAGTTGTAGCCAATCTTGTTTCATCTATGCACTCACCTACCCCACCCTCAGATTATTTTGAAGCAAACGCCAGTATCATATATCTTCATTTGTAAATTTTTCAGTACATTTCTCTAAAAGGTAAGAATTTTTCAAAATACATAACCACAGTACCATATCACACCTAAAAATGAATCCAATAAATCAGGAAGATGTGTTTTTATTTCAAATTACGTAAGATTTGGGGGCACAATCAATACTACATTTCACTGGTATTATGAGGAAGGGTGTAACATTAAAATGGAGTCCAAGCTTTCATTGATATAAAAGCTTTACAATGCAAAAAAAAAAAAATCAAAGCAACTACCATATCAAAGCCACTTTGAAGTGTTTTGTAAGGAGCTAGAAGAGAGTGCTGACATCATATACCCATTGCAAAACTTCATAAAATTTCTTCTAAACATCTTTGTCCTTTTCTTAAAGTTATTCTCCTGAAGGCAGCTGACTAAGTCTTCTCTTTTTTAAATCCTTCATTTTGTGTTTCCCTCTTATAGCAGGCTCTTTCCCAAATGCCTTTTCTACGTGACAGTTTAGCTCTCTCAGCCCTTTGCATTCTCAAATGCAGAAACCAGAGAGGATGAGGAGCTAGCTGAGCATATAGGAAAAGGATGAAAACTGTGGCCAACTGAATCAGTGAGAGAGGCAAAAGAAACCTAGGCAAACTAAGTGGCATAATTAACTTTGAAAACTGCCTATAATGCAGTCTTTGTTGACTTCGGCATCAATAATACAGTATATTTAATCTGTAAAATGAAAAAATAATGTTTTCCTCAAAGAGTATTAAGATGACATATAAGAAGTGGTTAGGGCACTGCAATAAAAGTATTTAGTTATATATTGTTTTAAAATTTATTCTTATAAAAACTCACATTATCTTGTGTTCACTGTTTATTTTTACAATTACCTTTATAGCAAGTGATAGTTTTAGAATAAAATTTTAAGCAAATTACCAACAGTACAAAAACACTAAAGTTGTTACACGAAGGACTGATTCTACAAAACTTTGCCTTAAGTGATGGTGTAATCTTAAAACTGTCAGCCGCTGTATGGCATGACATAGAAATATGAGTAATAATTTTTGTCCTCAAACATCTTACAACTGCCTTGAAATGTTTCTGATACACCTGATACACAAAAGCCACACACATGGTGCCTAGACAGCATATACTCCACTAGCACCGGACTGCAAAGGGAATGCTTGGCCACACAGTGATTACAAAATATTAATTGAATCAAAGAATCTTCAGTGATGCCAACCATATTTCAAGTAATTATCTCAAATGCAGGATATGCAAAGAGTAAGGAAAAATAGTCTTTGCTTTCAAAGATATCACAGTCTAATGAAGAAGGCAGACACATCATAAAAGCACAATGAAAGGCTATAGGTGCTGAATTAAGAGTCTGTTCACGTACAACAGTACAACAACCAGAGCAAGAGGAGGCAGTAGAATAGATAGGGAAGGAGCGTTCCAAGATGTAGGAGGAAAGCCAGATGAGCTGTCTCCTTGGGAACACAGAAGCGCTCACCTGTACTTGACAATTCCATTGATCACACTGGGTTCACATCAATGATTCTTTCAGAATCCTAAACATCTTTGCTGTTCATCTGGAAAAATAAACCAACATAAAATTAACAGGCATATATTAACAATTTCTCCAAGTGACAAATTTACTGAGGGCTTACTATGAATATCAGTCACTTCACAGAATCACCTAATGCAGATGCAACATGAGACTTGATCAGCAGCTGAGGGAGTTACAGGTCAATATATATCATGACACAAAAAAAGTCAGGAAAGCAGTGATACCAGAAGTTTTGCAAAAAAGTGAGTAAGACATTAAAAAATCCTAAATTCCATGTTCTGGACTCTATACTCATGGAAATAACTCAAGTTGGTCCTGACCCACAAATAAAAAGTTTGCAGTCTAGTGGCCAAATAGCCATGCAAATAGAAGTACAATAAATTGTGAGTACCATGCCACACAAGAGGGTTTCTTAACCTAGGTAATCAGGAAAGACTTCTCATAAGAGATGTGTATGAAGCACCTCTTTTTATCATCTCCAGTGACAGATTTTTAAAAACTGAGCAACAGATAGTCAATTTGGCTGAAGTTACAAAGTACAAGTAAGAACTGGAACTAGGTCTGTCTTACTTCAAACCCCATGTAGTTTCTATCACATCATGCTCTCTCTCGTTTAAAAAGTCATTTTTAGTACCATCACCATATGACTTCCACTTCTCATAGTGCTGTTTGCCCCAAAATATTTAAAATCTGCTAAATACAGTATAGTAGCTATACACTACAGTAACTTATCCGGAGACAAGTACCAGGAGACTATTGATAAAACTCTTTCTGGTAGTGCCTGGTGGCTCCCCCACCACAAAAGGGAAGCCTGGAAGTGGAAGCTCTGCAACATATATTTTCTAAATGTAAACAAATTGGCATTCTCAAATGAAATGACACAAAGAAATTTAAAACCTTTACCTCAATTGCTGCAAATGAATTTAAGGTAAGTAATAAAGCAACTAAGTTATTTTATAACAAGTTCTTCCCTTTTTACTTCTTTAAAGTGTAGTCAGCAGATTTCATATTTAAATACATGTACATATTGTGAAAAAATATATATATACAGTGTTATAAACCCAGCACCAATTATGTTTCCAGTATATTTATATTAATCTATTTCCTCTTTATATATTTGCAAGAATAAAACACGAACAGCTGGAAATGTAAACGATTTATAAAACATGCAGAAAATAAATTTCTGCCTCGTGTCTGCAAACCTCAATTACCTGAGTACATCCCCCCCCCTTTTTTAAAATCTAGGGAGGACTGTAAAATATAGCTGTACAATTTCAGTACAATCACAAAGCAAATAATGTATAAGGGATTTCTAATACTCTAAGAAGAAAAAAATCTCAACTATACATCAATTTATAGAGCACAGAAGAGGTAGAAATTTTCTATATATACCTCTGGTCACCTGTTTTAAACTGAAACTCCTGACTTAATCTTGGAAAAATAAAAAGAATCACTTTGGAGCATTCAGTTGTTCTGATGAGATGAGGTTTCAGAGAATATTTTACAACTACTTTCAGTGAATTTGATGGTTATTCCTGAAAAAATAGTACTAGTTGTTATGAATGTTTCTGGCAAAAATAAAAGAAAAAAAACCCACAATATATTTTATAGGCTAACTATTCTTAAGAGTGGGTTAAAATATGGATACTGTACATTATTTTACATTGTCAGATACATAATTTTTTTCTTTTTTTTTTGAGTTGGAGTCTCACTCTGTTGCCCAGACTGGAGTGCAGTGGCCGCTCCCGGCCACCGCAGCCTCAACCTGCTGGGCTCCGGCGATCCTTCAGCTCAGCCTTCCGAGTAGCCGGAATTACAGGCATGCGCTACCACGCCCGGTTGATTTTTTGATTTATTGTAGAGATGAGGTCTCGCTGCCCAGGCGGGTCTCGAACCCGCGGGCTCAGGCAATCCACTCACCTCAGCCTCCCAAAGGCGCGGGATTACAGGCTGAGCCACTGAGCCCGGCTCAGATACATAATTTAAGAACCAAATAGGATGATGCATTATTACCTCTAATAATAGCAAGGACAAATTAAGCTTCCAAAACTATGTGACAGCATTTCATGTGGAGGGATTTTATCTATAAAAATACTCATAAAATAGAATCTAGTATATCTGCTGAGTCAATATTAACATAGCATTTAAGAATCTTCTTGAATAAGTTACTGGAAAAAAAAATCTCAAGATCCTTTTGAGACTGAATACCACAAGTCAATTGTTTGGAATTAAAAATATGTGCTTCAAATATATACATTCAATATATATGACTATTAGGGAAAAATAGATTAATACTAAATATTTGACCAGAATTTATAATTCTGAAAATAAAACTGTCATTGGTTTAAAAAGTCACTCATCATCTAGTTTACTCTTTCATTTGAGTATTAGTGCAGAAAATTTATTGTGAACTAAGACTAGTACATTTTTTTCATCTCTACTTAAAAGTGTAATGAGTTTTTTTTCAAAACAGGGGCATCACAGTTTTCAAAACGTGTAATGGCACCACATTTTTACCAACATGTAAAATGTTAATAATTTGTGAAATTACAATGCCACTCAAATGGAGAAAAACATTTAAATGCCTTGAAGGGTAAAATACACAAAGTGTACAATGGGGCAGAGTAATGATTAGGTTTCTGAATTATAGACA